>PVKC010032218.1:0-14317 GCA_004027635.1 Crocidura indochinensis | reverse complement strand
TCAAAACATAAAGATATTTGTTTATTTTTAATAATTTCTTTATTTTAGTAGCATGGTTACAAACATGTTTGTAATTGGATTTTAGTCATGAAATGTATAGCCCTCTTCTCAGTGCAATATTTCTGCCACCTATGTTCTCCATTTCCCTCCTCCCCCATGCCCTTCCTGTCTTGGACACAGGCATTCTATTTCTCTCACTATCATTGTCAATATTTGTTAAGTATCTCATTCATACCTTTACTGACAAAATATTATGGAGGGATATTTTTCAAATGCATTAATGTCAGAATATTGTAATAGTAATAAATATATAAATATTAATAAATAATATATAATAGAATATATTATTAACAAATAATTTATATATACTATATATAATAAAGTATAGTGTACTACAGGGGGTTCTCAAAATATGGCCCATGAGCCAAATGCATCCTGCTGAGGACTTTTATTCAGCCCACCAGAACGTTTTGCCACTGCTGCCTGTTTTACTTAGCAACAAACTAGTCACTTGTCAGTGTGCAAGTGTGGGATGCATGCCTCATCCTCCACCTTCTCTCCTTCTCTCTGTCCTTTGAATACTCTTTTCAGTCTAGGCCAGGGGTCCTTAAACTACTGCCTGTCAAAAGCAGGTCCTTAGTTATCCTTGTATAAGAACCAAGGTTCCCCCACACCCTAAGCCCATGATAAGGAAAACCAAAGTTGGTGCCCTCCAGAAAACTTAAGGGTTGAGTGAGCTTGGTATGTTCTAAAATGTCTCCCTTAAAAATCAAAGTTTGAATTGAATAACTCTTAATAGTCAGGGTTCAAATCAGAGTAACCCTTGATGACCAAGGTTTGAGTCAAAGTATCCCCTGACAACCAGGGTTCGAATTAGAATATCCCTTAATGACCAAGGTTTGAACCAAAGTATCCCTAGACAACCAAGTTTGAGTCAGAAAAATTAGTGACTAATTAAGACATCTATACAATGAAATAATTATACTGTTAATGTTCTGTTAATGCTTGTAATTTCTATATAAACTTCTTGAAGATTTGACTTGGGGTCCTTGTCAAGAATCCCTTAGGGGGATGAGGCTCGGACCTTGGTTGATCAAGTAAACTCCCTTTTGCACCTGGCATTATCGAAGGTGGTCTTTGACTCTCAGTGCTAACATGAATATCAACTTGAACCCTAACAATTGAAATACTGGCAAGTTTGTTAATTTAATTTTACTTGCTCTTCATTTTAAATACTGTATTTGTTACTCTTTACTTCAAAATAAATATGTGCAGTGTGCATAGGAATTTGTTCAGAGTTTATCAATTTTGTTTTAATGAAGTATAGTTTGACACTTCAATTCCAGTTGATAGTGAACTGTCAAAAAAAAGTTAAAAAAAGTTAAAAGTTCCTTAAAAGTTCTTTTTAAGTTCTTTAAAAGGAACCTGGAAGACTATACATGTTATAGCATTGTGTTATAATCTGACATAATATGCAAAATGCAGATGTATCAAATCTACTATACTTAGAATAACATGAATAACATAAAGATGTATATATATGGAACTGTGTGTGTTGATACTCTGGTGATGGATGTGGTCCTGGAACTATATGCATCAAATATACAAAACCAGCCTTGTAAATAACAGAACCACATTTAAAAAATAAAAAAATTCAAAGAAATTGGACCAGAGAGATAGCACGGAGATAAGGTGTTTGCCTTTCATGCAGAAGGACAGTGGTTCAAATCCTGGCATCCCATATGGTTCCCTGTGCCTGCCAGGGGCGATTTCTGAGCATAGAACCAGGAGTAATCCCTGAGTGCTGCCGGGTGTGACCCAAAAAACAAACAAACAAACAAACAAACAAAAAGTCAAAGAAATTATTCCCCAAAATTCTGAATATACATATCATTTTATATTATGTTATATCATATATATTGATAGTCAATCTGGATTATATGGCAAAGTTCATTAATTTGTAGGATTTAGCTGCCATGAATTTTATACTCACTGAAAAATGTAAATAAATGTGCTATTTCAGGGCCAGAGAGATAACACAGTGGCGTTTGCCTTGCAAGCAGCTGATCTAGGACCTAAGTTGGTTAGTTCGAATCTAGCAACCTATATGGTCCCCCGTGCCTGCCAGGAGCTATTTCTGAGCAGGTAGTCAGGAGGAACCCCTGAGCTAGGTGTGGCCTAAAAACTAAAAAATAAGTGAATAAATAAATAAATAAATAAATGTGCTATATCTTGATCTTAAGCAAGGCCTGCAGACTCTCAGTAAAATGGGTGTTTTTTTGTCTGTTCAGTTTTTTATATGTTCAAATTCATTGAACATACCTCCCATTATGAATTCAGTTCATTGGGCCTAGAAAAAGGCAATTTTCAATTAAAAATTTTTAAATGTAATGCCATTTCATATCAATATCATATATCATATTTTATATTATAGAAACATAATAGCACATATTATTGTGTGTTAAGAAGTTGAGAAAGTGGGAAAATACCCATATGTATGGTTGCCAAGTAATTTTCTCTAAAAAACAAAATTTAAATGGTAAATTCCTTTATGCTTTCATCTCTTCTTGCTAATAACTGGTCTAATAATTGGGTTAGTTAGAATCCACTGATACATGTAGATAGGGCAGGGAGGATTATGAGCAACTTCCTTGTGCATCCCAGCACAGAGGCCTCCATCCCTCTGCTGCTCTTCCATGCCAGGCCTGCATCTCTGAGCTCTGAGGTGTCTGAAGTACTGCAGTGGTTTTCATGGTCCAGAGCCCACAGCTGCGACGTACTCCCCTGAGATCTCTAATGTCTTCCTCTTCACTTCAAGAATCTGCTGTCTGTCATTAGAGAAGAGCATGTGTGGCATCTGGCCAAGGCCAGGCAAGGAGGTTTGTGTTCAGGGCTGTATCACTGTGTGAGGAAGCTTTGTACCTTGAAAGCAGTAGTAAACTCCAACATCCTCAGGCTCCACTCTACTTATTTTAAGAGTGAAATCTGTCCCTGAGCCACTGGCACTGAATCTATCTGGGACTCCAGAGTACCGATTGGAAACTGTATAGAACAGAAGCTTTGGGGGCTGGCCTGGTCTCTGTTGGAACCAGTAAAGACAGGTATTTCCATCACTGTGCAGCAGACTTTCACTGGACCTGCAGGAGATGGAGGCTGATTCTCTGGGAACAATGGAGAGGGACAGTGGGTTCTGGGTCAGCACAATACTACCTCTGGCTCCTGGAAAAACAGATTTAAAATCATAAATTTACATTAAAACATTAGATGTCATTTGTAGTGCTGCCTGTCTGTGTGGTATTTTAGGTAAGATACTGTCTCCACAGTGAAGAAGAGACAATAGTGATAGCGAAAGAGGCCTCTAGTCTACACTTGCCAGTTCCACTTTCTCATGTTTTTTCTCTCACTGCTCTAACCATCACATGTCAATCCAAAGAGAAAAGCACAAGAGCCTGACACAAGGTCAGAAACACAAGGCCACTAGTGGATCACAGGCACGCCCCTCCTGACCCCATCCTCCGTTCTCTGTTTTTGTTGCTCTTACCTGGAAACTAGAGCATCAGCAGACCCAGAAGCTGAGCAGGGGACCTCATTTTGAGAGTTGAACTGAGAAACCCTGATATATGAAATCCAGATGAGAGCTGAGTTTTATGTCTGACTCTCAAACATAGATCCTCCCTTGGGGAAAACATGCAAATGCATGTGAGTACATGGTTATGATAAGACCTCCCACAGGGGTCACATCTCTGTGGACAAAGGGAGGGACTAATATGTCTTCTGTTCTATAAAAAACAACAATGAGGGAGGCTCGATGATAGTTAAGTTGGAGCATTTTTCTATTACTGTGGCTGATACATGTGTGTGTCACTAAATCTCATTCCATTCTCTTGCCATGAGAATATATGTCCAGGTGAACTTCAGGCAAGCAACTGACAGTATGATCTGTCTACCATAGCTTCTTTCTCTGTGAGACAGCTACCCATTTATATGTGCAGTGTTAAATTAGAGTATGGACATGGAGAATCAAGATTTCTCTGTATTTGATGTCATTAGGTTAATAGATTCACATTGCTATTTTAAATGCAATTCAGTTACAAATTGCCTTTCCCTACTTCCCAATGAACTTAACTCATACTGACAGGTATTTGCAATGAGTTTGACATAGACAAAAAAAATCCCATTTTACTGAGATTCTGCAGGCCTTATTTAAGATCCGAAAAATAGCATATTTATTTACATTTTTCAGTGAGTATAAAATTCATGATAGTTAAATGAAACAAATTGATGAAATTTGCCATAGAATCCAAAGTTACTGTTAAGATTTCTGGGTGCTATTTGGAGGTATATAAAATCTAAAGGAAGCAAAAAAGATTTCTGCATAAATATCCTTGTTAATTTGTAATACTGCTAAAAACTTGGTTTATATATTTCACCTTCATACGGTACAATACATCATATAGGTATAAGATAATTTTGTAATAATTATGTATTACAAACTATATAAATTAGGTAATTATGATTATATAACTATAAAAGCTTTACATTTCACCTATAATCCCCCAAATACCAAAATATCCAAGCCATATGTACACACATAT
Source organism: Crocidura indochinensis (assembly GCA_004027635.1). Classification (NCBI taxonomy): domain Eukaryota; kingdom Metazoa; phylum Chordata; class Mammalia; order Eulipotyphla; family Soricidae; genus Crocidura; species Crocidura indochinensis. The sequence continues at coordinate 9,722 of PVKC010032218.1, read as the reverse complement.
ATAACTGGCCCTTTAAAAAATGGATCAGAACTGTAAGAATTCACTTCTAACCAACTGATTCATTTAATTGATTTAAAATAGTACTCTTCATATTGCAAATATTAGTGAACATTTGTATTTTAACTTCACTTTTTTGGGGGGAGGATAGGGCCACACCCGATGATGCTCAGGGGTTACTCCTGGCTATGCACTCAGAAATCGCTCCTGGCTTGGGGATCATATGGGACACTGGGAATTGAACCAGGTTTGTCCTGGGTCAGTCTCGGGCAAGGCACGAAAACTGGTACTGCACCATCGCTCTAGCCCCTTACTTTTACATTTTACTTAAAAAAATAAGCCCATTTTCTATTCATTTTATTTCCAAAGACACAATTTCATCTTAAAAAATCAGGCCAATGCTCTCCTTGATCACCATTAGCATCATCCAGTCAGTGAATTTAGAAAGAATAAAAAACAATAAAGAAAAGGTTAATGATTTATGGGACAGCTTAAGAGAAACAATTATCAGGATTGCTAAAGGAGGTGAAACAAATATTGAGAAAGATGTTTTGACAGTAGAGACGACAATCAAGAACTTTCCCAATCTTCAGAATTCCAAAGAGAAAAGCCAGAAAATTCCCAACAGAGTAAATCTCAGACATAAACACACTAAGACACATAATTAGTAAAATATCAAAGACAAAGATAGAGAATAATTCTATGAGAACAAGAACAAAGACAAGGGTTACCTACCAAGGAGGGTTTATAAAACACATATCAAGGACTGAAATATAGAATGAAATTTAAGTTAACACTTGACCTGAAATTGATATTTAGTATCATAGATACAAATATTGCTGGACATTGTCCTAGAGGTCAGGACACCACTGATCTGACCCAAGGTTCCCTAATGCATTCATTACCTGCATGGTTAGGGTCATCCATAGCAAGGCAGACTGGGGTCATGAACTCTGAACTCCTGAATCTGTTGGTATCCTTGAGAGCAAGATTAGGGAGAGGGGCCTTCGATCACTTAGAGAGGTGCCACTGTGGTCCAGTGTACAGGTTCAGTGTAAAAGGATGTTTAGTGACCTTTCCTCCTTACCGAACAGTGGTTATGTATTGCTCCTTCAAAGGGAAAGTGACTTTATGGGCTGTGGATTAGGTTAAGGTCAAGACTCTGAATAAACATATGTCTATTAGAGTCAATTCTTCTCAAAGTGGAAGGAGCAAAGCTCATGGAGCTGTTATGAAGTGCAGAGGCAGAGATTAGAAAAAGTGGTATAGAGTGGAGACAGAGGCATTGCTAGGTGCATAACAGACCAAGGAATACCCATGTTCTCTCATGATGGCAAATAGTAGAATTGAAAACACAGCTAAATAACTCATGTGCATCAGAGTGTCTAAGGGACTGACATAGACAGCACAGATGGTTGCTCTTAGATATTTAGGGTCTGAGGCTTACAATTGTTTTTCACTGAAGAATTCTTAAGATAGATTTTTTCTGATAAGATAACAAAACTACAAAAACTAACAAAAAGCTACAGCTTCCCCTTCAAGCTTTATGCAACTATGATGAAGGTTAAGGCTTATTTCTCTTTCTATTACAGAACCAGAACTGCCATAATCCCAAGTAATACTGAAGTTGTTTCTGCTCAGAGAGGACATTGGGTGGTCCTGGGACCCAGACATGGTGAGCATGAGTGTACAGTCATTAGTAGACACTAAGCACAGTGAGAAGTTTGCTCACATTCAGCACATGGCAGCTCCTTCTTGTGTCCCCATCATTCACAGACAAACCTTGGGTTCTCTGGATAACAAGATAGATTCATCCTTCTCAAAAATAAAAAGGAAAAAAAACTGGGGTAACACCAAATCCTGCCACTCCAGCATTCTTTTTTCTGGTTTTGTTTTGTTTTATTTTTTGTCTGCTTTTGATATTATTTTCCTTCTCTTTTTTCTTCCACCTTTTTTTTTCACTCTTGTGGATATTATTCGGTGATTTCTTAATTTCATTTTTTTTAGTAGTTGATACCAAATTTTTTCTTCTCTTTTCCTTAAACTTTACATCTCAAACAGAATAGCGTAACCTGAACCATTCAGACTCATAAATTGAGAGGAGAAAAGGATGTTACCAGGACCAGTCATATGAACATGTAGTGTAAATAAAAAATGACCAGACTGGAACACCAAACAGAATAGATGCCCAACCTACAACAAGATATAAAGTGGAGACCAGTTACACTTGTATTCTGGGGGGTTGGGAGGGGGGTAAAGGAGGGAGATATGGGAGACATGCTGGGAACAGGAGTGGAGGGAGGACAACATTGGTAGTGAGAATGCCCTTCATTTGTTGTCACTATGTACCAAAAATAATTCTGTGTAATGAACTTCAGTCACAAAAAAAATTAAAAAATAAAAAAGAATCAGATTTAGAATTGAGTTTTTAAAGAGTTTTTCTACCATCTGCTAGTCACCTTCTGTTACAGTCACTTCATGTACTTTGTAGGTGGGATCTCCAAGAATTGTCTATATTTTGGTAAACAACACAGTAGAACCAACAATCAATCCCCTCATGTTCTTTGTTGTATACATTGTTGTCCCATAGTTGAGGTTTCACATCCACTTGAGTGCAAAACAGATGCACCAGAGGTGTCAGCAGCACAAGCAACACCTGAAGGTCAGTTTTACACGCCCCCCTCCAACTGTCCAGTTCTTAGCATCCTCTTGCTGACTATAAGTTCAGTTAAAGAAGTTTATTTTATCATGATGGACCCAGGATATCAATGGGTCTAAAGCATTCAAAAATATTCATTGGGGTTTCATTTATGCTCTAAAATGCTAATAACAATCATTGAATTAGTTGTATTACAATGTTTAAAACAAGACATATTTACAGATATGCACAATAAGGCTCAAACTCAGTTACAGCACATACACATGTCTCTATAAAGGTCAGTTTCAGGCCATGCCCTTTGCTTTCAGAGATCCTGGAGTATAAATCCAAATGTACGAGGAAATTTTCACCCAGAGTGTCTCATTGTTTTACGGGCCAGAACAGGTGCCTGGGCATGGGGATGGTGTATGGAGACACCAGGCTATGCTGTATGGTGTCCTGGAGTCCTGTAGCCAGTAGACTAGTGAGGCCAGGTCTGTGCTTAGTGACAGATTTCAGGACCAACCACAGGGACTGGTAGTACTGGTGTCCATAGGTGTCTGTCTCTGACTTCTGGAGATACACCAGGAAGTCACCTAACTAAAAACCAGTTTCTTCACATTGTAGCCAAAGAAATTTGAAATAATATATTTTATATATTAATACTCCATGTTCAGTTATCTGCTTACATTCTCTAGAGTGGTTTGTCTTGTCTCTTGCATGCTTAAAAATATTTGTTTTTTTTATTTTGTAAACCCCACTGATGCAAAGAACATAATTCAGTTGCAAATATCTCTGTCTTTATTAAATCAGCACAGCTATGATTATATACAAGATGCTGAGCTGAGGCAGAGAAAGACTTCAGAGCCTTGTCATCTCTTCTGACTTTCTATCTTCTTAGTGGCTACATTTGAAACATTCTTTGGAGGACAGAAGAAGCAATTAGAGCTGGATTATACCCCTGTTCAAGCAGTTTCTGGAATAGTTTTCTCCCATAATAACTGGTCTAGACTTTCGAAATTCTGCATATGCTTTAATAGAGATGGCTTTATTGAAGATAATGAAATTCATGGCAAGTGGAATTCAAAATGTATTTTTCACCATATATTTCAAAACAAAGAAAAATACGGCTAATCATAAAGACTTTGTGTTTCATTTCTAGAAAGGCAAGTCACCATCTCAAGAAAGATTCCGTTCTCAGTAGATGAGAATAATCCCGATTAAGAAAGAAAATATGTTAGTTCTGTGTTTCTGACTACTATGGGTTTAAGTTACTTATTCCTCTTTCTGCAACCCTATTTTATATTAAATATCAAATTCATCTTCCACTAGGAGTAGTGATTTTATATGATTTAAACATTCTTATTATTATGAAAAATTTTTTATGAAAAGTGTACATTGTAGAAATGTAAGAAAAGCTAAAATTAGCAAAGCTGACAAATCAAACACAGAAAATAATTTACATGACAAGATTTTTGGGATATATAATCTAGCATTAATTTTGATCTAAACACACACATGAAGTATGATACAATAACATAATCCACTGTGATGTCTTCAGCCTATAATTCTGTTATCTGTCAATTTAATCTACACATATAGCACAGAGTAGCTGATAACCTGAAGTTCTTGGATAATGCTATCTCTGTCTTTATAGCAAGCTGAATCAAGAGTAAAACTTTAATCCCAGGCGTGGTATAAACAGGCCCTGTGCCAATAAAGGAGTAGTGATCTTCTCAGTGGCCTTTCAATTTTGTCTGTGGATTCCTGACTCTACATTGATTAGGTTGTACATTTGGCCTCACAAACTATAGGAGATGATAGCTCATATCCCATCTGAGAGTCCAATGAATAAGTTTATTCTAAATGGATCCTCAGTGATGCATAAATTCAGCATTAAGAAGGAGGAAGGCCATTTGTACCTATGCTTCCTGTTGAGTATTGGACTTTGTGCTTCAGTTTTGTGCTTTAGTTCATTGAAAAATCCTCCACATATCACACAGCCTTCCCAAAGCCCATGTGTGTATATGATCTCTGTGTCAAGCCTAGAGGACTAGCTCATATTCTGCATTAGGCAAGTGCTTACTATGTAAGATTATAATCCAAACTTCGGGCTCCAAAAGGAGTATCTCTTGAGATGCAAGTCTGGAAGCAAACTTTGACACAAAAAATAATCCACACAGTGAAAAGGTATAAGAATGGGTTCAGGAAATTCAGCACTCAAGCAAGGAATTTCACCACACAAGTCTTCTGCTCCTAAGAAGGAAAGCAGCTTAGTGGAGGAAGATAGATATAGGCTGCTCTGGAACAGAGGATTCTGTTTCCAGTCATTAAATAGGCCAGGTTATATGGAGATCATTTGCATGTCTGATCACCTTTTCCAGATTCAACCAGATCTTTTATGAAAGGGACACCTGCTTTCTCCGATAATCACAGGTGGATTTGATCATTCATCGGCTCTAAACAAGACAACTGTCTCAGGAGATCCAGCCTTACTTGTCATCATTAAGAGAACAGGGAATATTCAGTAGCCATCATAAAAATAAGTAATGTCAAAGGGCAGGGTCAATGCAGCACACAAGTGGACTCAGAGAAAACATGGGCCCAGCACTGAGCATTTTCTAGCCCCTTGAAAATGACCACTGTCAACCGTGGCTTCCCTTTCCTGGGCAGGAAGCTTTAGCACCCCAGGGGATTGGGTCCGTTATTCTACTGTGTTGAGGTCTTTCAAGGTCAAATTAGTTCATTGTGATTCCCAATGACCCCACACAAAAGGAACCAGAGCCTTATATGTTTCTGTGGGTGGCTACTGGTTTGTCAGGGAACTCTCTTCAATGACCCACTAATTCCTCTCTGGTCATGACTTCTGGGTTCAGATTGAGCTCTGAATTTCACTAATAGTGGATTTAGTAACAAAATGGGGCAGAGAACACAGCAGATGTTCTCCAAAGAACACAAAAGATTGCTGGCAGATCCCTCATCTCATTGAGTCCCCAGAACCTGAGACCCCAGGAGTCCAGATGTAAAACACTCACTAAAGCTGCATTGAAAATCTTTAAGAATACTAGCAGATGTTTACTTATTAATTTTGTTTTGGGGCCACATCCTGTGGCATTCAGGACTTCCTCCTGGCTCTACACTAAGGCATCATTCCTGACATGTCTTGGGAGGCCCAATAGGCTGACAGGAATTGAACTCTGGTTGATTATGTGCAAGGCCAGCTCACTACAAGATGTACTATCACTCTGAACTAAGGAAGCAGGCATTTAGACATTGAGTTTTTTGTTTTCTCTGGAAATATATATCTTACTGACTCTGCAAACTAAACACTTAAGTTAGTTAATAAAGCATGACTTAAGACTCAAGATACCAACATGCATAGGCACCCTGACCCTGTTTCTCTATCCTCTTTTTATTTAAGTAGCTTCATTTAAATTAGAGATAATAGTCAATGTGTTATTTTCTAGTTGACATTCAAGTCTGCACTGAGAGTCAAAGACCACCTCCGATAATGCAAGGTGCAAAAGGAAGTTTATTCGACTAGTCTAGGTCCAAGTCTCATCCAACCAAGGGAAACTTGACAAGGACACCAAGTTAAATCTGCAAGGAGTTTATATAGAGTTTACAGGCTATAAACTCAACTCAAGAATTTCACTGGTTAATACAATAATGCAAAAATTTCATCTACTTGAACAGAAATTACATCTAGAATTGTATCATACTCAGGGTTGATGTTTGCAACTTATTACTGAATCAACTTTGTGTCAGGGGGTCCTTGTCTGGTGGAACATGTCCTTATCTGGTAGAACATTTGGACCCATCTAGTTCTTCTATTTCAACTGAACAGGGAGGGTTTTGCCTTTTACAGGTTGTGTACATTTTGCTGTTTTAAATTTGGACTAACACCATCTGAAAAGTAATAGAGTGGTAAAATATTTTACAGTGGCTTTTCTGGGGGCTTAGGACTACCTTGGTCCTAGGCCCATAAAGTTTCGGTTCTCGTAAATGGTACTGTCATGTACAGTTTCACGCATACATTGTTAGTGATACTTGATGACAGTTTCATGCAAATATTCACCCAAATATACCCAGATCCCCAGAGGACTGAGTTAACTCCAATGGCCCACAGACCTCTCCTATTTATTGTACTTGCCATTTGCCATATTTATTTCCTGATTTTTGAGTTTCCTAAGAAGACTTTCATGGAGAATGTGAAACAATTAAAGCATACATTAAATCTAAAGGTTGAGGACACAAATAAGGAGGTTAGCTGGTCAACTGGGATAAAATGTAAAGAGACTGTGGTACATCAGATATGAAACTTTCCTCAACACTCAATAAACTTTACTTAAATTCTTTGTTTTGTTTTTATTTTTGTTTTTATATTTTTGTTTTTGTTTTTGAACTGCATCTGAGGAGTCCAGGTCTTACTCCTGGCTCTGAGTTCAAGAATTGCTCCTGGTTGGGTACTGGAACTTTATATGCTGCTGGTGGGGATCTGATTCAGGTCAGTTGTATGCAAGGCAAGCATCTTGTCCACAGTTCTATTGTTCTAGCCTCTAAGACTTTATAAAATAAAAAAAAGTCATGAAAGAAAGTCAAAACTTAGGTACAGAGCACAAACAGAACAAAGCAATTTGAACAGGTCACATATGTAGACATTCTGGTAGTATTAAAACTATGATAAGCATGTAAAGGCCTCATTATTTTCAGGTATCCTTGGAAGGACAAGTATTAGATCAGATATGATTTTAGGGTAGTAAAATTTATCCATTGGTCACAACCCATCACAGATCAGTTTAAACCCATAGGTTATTCAGTATTGAGAAGGAGCCCACTTGTCCATTATGGGTGCTTTTAAATCAGATCTCAACTTCCAAAGCCAGATACTGGAGAGATGTTGGACTGGAAGCAAAAGTCCATAAAGGAGGTTATCCTTATAAAAGAGTGAAACGAGTACTGGAGTTCCAACACACAATCCTTCTAATCCTAAGAGGCAAGCAGCTTCTTAGGGTAGTCGGGAAACACAAGAGAGAATTTTCCTGAGACCTGGGATGTTGATGGGAAGAATCAGACTATACCATGGAGTAAATTAAGTGATCTAAACACCAAACCAAGATATTACATTCAAAAATATTTCCAACCAAAAAAATATTTCCAACCAATATGTAGTAAGGTGTGTAAGGACAGGTGGGCTAATGCTAATCTTACATTCACAAATACAAACAAACAAATATGCTTGGCTGGTTATGCCCCTAGGCTATGCTTTAACTATGCCTTAATGCTCACATACATTGCTGGAGATCTGGTTGACATGGGGAAATAGAGCCTACCAAATTTCCCAGAACAAAAGAGGCACCGGAGTGGCACAGAAAATGATACTGATAGATGCCTATGGTGCCCCAATATACACTTACCTATGTCTGCTCTCCACATCTGGGCCTGGTGGATATGCCTTGTCTAGGGTGTCCTTGATCCATCTTAATTATGTGACTTGTAATATGCAAAATGTATATCTTTTCCTATCTGTTTCCTGAGGCTAACTGAACAATGTGCATGGTGTCCATGACTATAAAAAGTCTAAGGATCCTAACCTCCTGCTTATCAGAGTGGTTGTACTCCAGCATGCTGGCTCAATAAAACCCCTTTGTGACTTGTATTGCCAAGTGGTCTCTTTGTTTTATCCTGGGTTGTTAGCATGAACCTAACAGATGTATACTGAGTGGAATGACATCCAGTTAATCCCACAATTTTGATAAAGGGGTACCAGTGTAGGTGTAGCAACTGTGATACTGCTTCCTAAGGGAGGCATGTGGATTGATCACAGAGGGGATTCTCGCACATATTAACCTAGGTCTACGGAAAGTCTCGGTAAGTTTGGCCAAATTTTGTAAGGAATATGACTATTTTCTCTTAGAAACAATTCATGCTTGGACACTCTTGGGTGATTTTTCTCCAATCATCTGACCCTGACTGATATAATCACTGAAGTTTCTATGTTTAACACCATCTAACATTGTCACATCAGCAGAATTGTTTTCATATCTGGATGATGGAATGAGAGTAAGGAAGAGAATTAGGATTTCAGAAACACCTTTAGGAAGAATATCACAATTTTTCATCACATCACAGCTTGGCAACATCTGACTCTGAGGAGGACCAGCTGGGGCTGCCCAGCCTCACAAAGCTCATTTCTGGGGGGTTTATGTTGTGGCCTGTATCACTGTGACAGGATAATTGTCACGCTTCTGACAGTAATAAGTGGCAGCATCTTCAGATTTTAGGCTGCTGATGGCAAGAGTGAAATCTGTGCCAGATCCAGTGCCACTGAATCTAGAAGGGACCCCAGAATGCAAGTTTGACGCATCATAGATCAATATTCTAGGAGCTTCCCCTGGTTTCTGTTGATACCAGTTCAAATACTTGCTAATGCTCTGACTGGCCTTGCAAGTGATGGTGACTTTATCTCCTAGAGATGCAGACACAGATGGAGACTGGGTCATCTGGATATTTCCCCTGGCACCTGAGAGAGAAAATAGAAACACTGATTATCACCATTCATCACTCTCCAATTCATTCTCTGAAGCCCATGGAGCGGAAGCCCACTAAGTCCTGGTTTCCAGCCTCACCTGAGAGCCAGACCAGCAGGAAGCTGAGGAGCTGTACAGGGGCCCTCATGTCCACACTGTGTCCGACTGGGACTGAGCCTGCACAGGGAGACTCAGTGGTCTTGAGTGTCCTGGGCAGGATCTCTGAGACTTGCAAATGAGAAGGGGCAGGGCCTGCTGGGCAGGCAGATGGGTGGAAGGTTAGTGTGGGAGCAGCACAGCTGAGGGAACACTGAGGTTTCCTGTCTCCTGGAAAAGCAGAACTTTATTCCTATAGAACATGCTTGTTCCTGAAGACACAGGAGGGCACCAGGGTCAGTAATTAAGATGGTGTCCTTTGGTATTCCTGAGAGTCAGGATATTGCTTCTTGCTTCCTCTGCTCCAGTGACAAGCACTGATACACTCCACAAAGTTCTTTGATCTTTCATCTGTAGATATAAATAATGTAAAGGAAGTTTCCTTCTAACTCTCATAACAC
>PVKC010032217.1:0-14317 GCA_004027635.1 Crocidura indochinensis | reverse complement strand
GTTATATATATTAAAAACAATATCAAAATGTTAGGACAATTTACGTGTGATTCTTAAATGAACATTTACCAGAAAAAAATTTGGTGTCTTAATTCAGCATTTAAATTCACTAGTATTCAGCAGCAATCCAAATCCTTAAATTCAATTAAAAAGGTCATTACCCTGTGGAACTGAAGGTGCTCTTTTAATTACAATATTGTTAATGAATTGAGAGAAAAGACAGTTTGGTTAGTTCAATTAGCACATTTAAGTCAAAGAAACTCAAGTGAATATTGGTGATTCTCCAAGTAGCTTGCTCCCCTTCCTTTCTCCCTCTCTTCCATCTGTCTCTTCCTCCCTCCTTTCTCTTCCTTTCTTCCTTCCATTCTTCCTTCCTTTCTCATCCTTCCTTCCATTCTCCCATTCTTTCCATTCTTCCTTCCATTAATTTCTTCCTTCCTTCCTTTCGCTTCCTTCCTTCCTTCAATTCTTCTATTCCTTCTATTCTTCAGTCTTTTCATTTACTGCTTCCTTCCATTCTTCCATTCCTTCTATTCTTCCTTTCATTTCTTTCTTCTTTCTATCCTTCCTTCCTTCCTTCCTTCCTTTTTCTTGCTTCTTTCATTCTTCCTTCCATTCCTTCTATTCATTTTTTACATTTTTCTTTATTTAAACATCTTGATTACATATATGATTGTGATTAGGTTTCGTCATGTAAAGAACACCCCCTTCACCAGTGCAACATTCCCACCACCAATGTCCCAATTCTCCCTCCCTCCCACATCACCCCTACCTATAATCCAGACAGGCTTTCCAGTTCCCTCATTCATTCACGTGATTATGGTAGTTCTCTGTTATTTCTATAACTGCACTCACCACTCTTTGTGGTGAGCTTCATGAAGCCCCTCTCATTGTCTCTGAGGATTGTTGCAAAAATGACTTTTATGTTCCTTGAAAACCATAGATGAGTGAGACTATTCTGCATCTCTCTCTCTCCCTCTGACTTATTTCACTCAGCATGGTAGATTCCATGTACATCCATGTATAGGAAAACTTCATGACTTCATCTTTCCTGACAGCTGCATAATATTCCATTGTATATGTACCAGTTTCTTTAGCCATGAGTCTGTTGAAGGGCACCTTGGTTGTTTCCATAGCCTGGCTGTTGTGAATAGTGCTGCAATAAATATAGGTGTGAGGAAGGGGGTTTTGTATTGAATTCTTGTGTTCTTAGGGTATATCCCTAGGAGTGGAATAGCTGGGTCGAATGGGAGCTCAATTTCCAGATTTTGGAGAAATCTCCATATTGTTTTCCATAGAGGTTGGACTAGACGGCATTCCCACCAGCAGTGGATAAGAGTTCCTTTCTCTCCACATCCCCGCCAGCACTGATTATTCTCATTCTTTGTAATGTGCACCAATCTCTATGGTGTGAGGTGGTACCTCATAGCTGTTTTGATTCGCATCTCCCTGATGATTAGTGACGAGGAGCATTTTTTCATGTGCCTTTTGGCCATTTGTATTTCTTTTTTTACCAAAGTGTCTGTTCATTTCTTCTCCCCATTTTTTGATGGGATTAGATATTTTTTTCTTGTAAAGTTCTGTCAGTGCCTTGTATATTTTGGATATTAGCCCCTTATCTGATGGGTGTTGGGTGAATAGTTTCTCCTACTCGGTGGGTGAATCTTGTATCCTGGGCACTATTTCTTTTGAAATATTTCTTTGAAATAGATCTGAGTTTAATGTATTCCCATCTGTTGATCTCTGCTTCTACTTGTTTGGAAAGTGTAGTTTCCTCCTTGAAGATGTCTTTCGTCTCAAAGTCATGGAGTGTTTTACCGACGTGTTGCTCTATATACCTTATGGTATCAGGTCTGATATCAAGGTCTTTGATCCATTTGGATTTTACCTTCATACATAATGTTAACTGGGGGTCTATGTTCGCTTTTTTGCTAACCAGTTCTGCCAGCATCACTTGTTTAAGAGGTTTTTCCTGCTTCACTTAGAATTTCTTGCTCCTTTGTCAAAAATTAGGTAATTGTATGTCTGGGGGACAATGTCTGAGAACTCAAGCCTATTCCACTGATCTGAGGGTCTGTCTTTATTCCAATACCATGCTGTTTTGATAACCATTGCTTTGTAGTACAGTTTAAAGTTGGAGAAAGTAATGCCCCCCATTTTCCTTTTCCCTAGGAGTGAGTGCTTTAGCTATTCGAGGGTGTTTATTGTTCCAGGTGAACTTCTTAAGTGTTTGATCCACTTCTTTGAAAAATGTCATAGGTATTTTTAAGGGGATCATATTAAATTTGTATAATGCTTCAGAGAGCATTCCTTTCATTTTTCTTCCTTCAATTCCTTCCTTCTTTCCATTCCTTCCTTATATTCCTTCCTTCCATTCTCTCCTTCCTTCTTTCCATTGCTTTCTTCCTTCCATTCTTTCCTTCCATTTCTTTCTTCCATTTTTCTTCCTTCCTTCCTTCCTTCCTTTCTACCTTCATTCCTTCCTTCCTATGGGATTTTAAGTATAACCCTGATATTTAAATATTTAGGCTTCAATATATTGTAAATGGTTGTTAATACTGTTAATAACAAAAAGTCCATAGCATTCAATTCTACAACACTCTGTAAGATATGAATAAAAACAAGTTTACTGAAAAAATTAAAACAGCTTTCTGATAGAAAATAAGGCATGACCCATTTTTAACTAAAACTTTTCATTGCTTTATCACACTCTACGATGAAAAAAGAAAGAATTGAAGTATTTGATTACTAACAGTTGTTTACCGCAGTTAATCTAAATTGAAAGAGGCAAGATGACATCCAAAACAGAACAATAAGAGAATGTGTGTTCCTGTAGAGAGATTTCCTGTGGGCTATGATTCATATGAACTTCTGTAAATTTGCAAGTACATAAGAGATAGTATTCTCTTCAAAAATCCTTGTAAAACTCAGAAAATTAACTTATGCTTCAGCAAATAATAACAAAACTTCTGCAATGAGATTAAATTTAAATAAAATTCGTAGCAGCTGTTTTCAACATCTGGATTTTAATACTAGGGAAAATTGCTGATTCTAGCGAGCACAGGTTATTCTCATTCTTTCCTATGCCAATAAGAGGTTTGGAAAAGTTGTTCTTGCGAAAGGTAGGATAGACTTGAGTCAGCTAGAATGGGCATTTAATCATTCACTCAGAAAAAGCACCATTCTACTGCGAGCTCGAGATTTAGGCAACCACACAGACAGAAAGGTAGGTCACAATTGTTCAGTAAGCTGTCATTAAGATCTTGTCTTCATAAAGAAAGAGCAAATTTTTTCCAATTTAATACTATATTCACTGATTTTAGCTCTGAGCCATCCTCTTTTGGGGAAATTTTCTATTTGATTTTGCTTGTCTAAACAAAATCATACTATTTAAAAATTTTTTTCATTAGAGTCATCTAAAATAAGTCCTTTTAAAAACTGTATATATAAGTTAAAAAAATAAATCCTCTTTGTTTCCTCAAAGAAATACTACTAGCATTTTATTTCCTTTCCAATTAATTTTTGCTTTTATTCTCTCTTGTGATAGTCCTGAAAAAGTTGCTTTTGTTCTCTACCCACAGTGTCATCCAAACTTCATAACAATTTGAAAGGAAGCATATTTTTAATGGACCATAATTTTTTCTTGTCATTTTTGTCATCAGATTTTACAGTTGACACCAACTTTGGAAGTAAAACTATTCTAGAGTAAAAGTATTTAGTCAAAGAGTAAAAATATTATTAATTGCTCCACTCAAACTTTACAAATAGTTGTACCAAACTCAACCCTAATAGGAGAAACTAATAGAGCATCTACTTAATCTTACTCAGAAAAGTACATAAATAATAATGGTTTTCAGATGTTTATCTTTTATCAATAATTTCAATATTTCTGGAGATGGAGCTGTGGCACAAGAGTAGAGCATTTGCCTTGCATGCGTTATCTTAGGATGGACCAAGGTTCAATTCTCCTGCATCCCATATGGTCCCCCAAACCAGAAGTAATTTCTGAGCGCAGAGCCAGGAATAACCTCTGAGTGTCACTGTGTGTGACCCAGAAACCAAAAAAATATTGTTTAAGATGAATTTCAGGAGTGTTTGATCCAATTCTTTAAAAATGTCATGGGTAACTTTATAGGGACTGCATTAAATCTGTACAATGTTTTGGGGAGTATTGCCATTTTAATGATATTAATCCTGCCAATCCTTGGGCAAGGTATGCGTCTCCATTTCCTTGTGTCCTCTCTTATTTCTTTAAGCAGGCTTTTGTAGTTTTCTTTGTGTAATATATAATATATTAATTATACACAGTCATATATTAATATATTGCATATAATATATTGTATTATATTGTTAATATATTAATTATAATGAATATATGGAATATTATATAATTATGTGATATGTTATATATATGCAGAGAGTGATATTGAGAGATGTTTTTGCTTTGGGGTCACACCAGAAGTTCTTTGGGTTTATTCCTGTCTTTATATTTAGGGATCACACCTATCAAGGTTCTGGCACCATATTGGGGTTCTGGGTTGAACTCAGATTGAACCCAAGTTGGGCACATGCAAGGCAAGAACCCACTTATTGTACTATCTCTCCAGTCCAAGTTTATGCATACTAAAAAGTATGAACTTATACATTTTCGCACTTGTAAATACGTTTCCTATAGGATTGGATTTAATTTTGTTATGAAATGTTTGATAGAAAAAGCAAAATTTTGGGACCCAGGAGATAGCATGGAGGTAAGGTGTTTGCCTTTCATGCAAAAGGTCATCAGTTCGAATCCCGGTGCCCCATATGGTCCCCTGTGCCTGCCAGGAGCAATTTCTGAGCATGGAGCCAGGAGTAACCCCTGACCACTGCCGGGTGTAACCCGAAAACCACAAAAAAAAATTAAAAAAAAAAAGAAAAAGAAAATTTTTTATGTAAATAGTCATTATGTTTTTCAGATAACAAGGTATTACTGTTTTTTCCCAGCTTTTATAAACTTTAGTATTCTTAACAGTCTTGAAATCAATTGAATAGAAATGAATAAATAAATTAAAAATGAAATAACCAGCAAACTTCTAGGGTAGTACTCTTGAACACGTAGAGAATGTTTCTCTTATTCTATCCCCCACCAGATCTATTGTAACGAATAAACACACCACATTACAGAATACCTAATCAGAAATGTTTGGTAGAGCAGCAGAGCTACAAATACAGACTCAAACTCAAAGATACTTCAATCAAAGGCATGATAAAAAATATTTTCAAATAAACCACAGTTAAAGGAATTCATGAAAATGAAAGCGACTGCAAGAAATAGTAAAAGTGTCATTGTCTATGTTGCTGTGTCTATTTTGTTAGTGTGTCCCAAATGACTTTTGCCCAAAATAGGATTTACAGACAAACTTTGCAAAATCTGCAAAATCTTCCCTATCTAAAGGTAGATTTTCTTTGTTTTCTTCTTGTGACTAGGCAGATGAATGATCTCTTGTTATTAATAAAGCTTTTATTTCTTTTAATCTGTTACCTTAGTTTATTGACATGCTAATTCCTTTCATCACACTACTACTGATCAGTGAAATTTCTTTCACTTTTATAGAAGAAACCTTTATTATTTCTTGCAATTTCATTTTCATGAATTCATTTAACTGTTGTTTATTTGATTTTTTTATCATACCTTTGACTCTGAATTATAACCTATAGAATAGTCCTCGTTGTAGCTCTTTTCATTTAATCAATTTAATCTGGAGTTTCAACATATAGATCTTCTTTGACTCTTATGGGGGCTAACTTTCAAGTCAGTCCTTCCTTTTCTTATGTTCAAGACTTTCACTTTACTTTTGTCCTTGGTCCTTTTGATTTCAAAAAATCTTGCTGTGCATATGTTTATTTATGTTTTGAAGTTCTGCTCCTAGTTCTTTGAATTCTAGCAGAGATCCAGGAGTAACCCCTGAGTGCTGCTGGGTGTGACACAAAAACCAAACACCAAAAAAAAAAAAAAAAAAAAGGAAGAAAGAAAAAAGCAAATGTGGAAATATGTCACTTATATAAAGAAATAAAATGAGATAATCAACAACTTTCTATGACAATAAACTCTTTATCTGCTAATAGAACTGAGATTATCATGACATGGGAGAGCTGAATGGGTTCTAATGATTATGGTGGAGCAATACTGGTATTTTGAAAATCGATGTATTTGTTAAATTTTATAATCCCAAACAAATATAACTATTTACACTAGTAAAAAAGAGGGGTAGAACTACCAAATAAGCCAATGATGCCTCTTGTTGGCATCTATTTCCAAAACAGCAGTCCCCCCAAAAATAAAAACGCATTATTTCAAATGGATAGTTCTAAACTTACATTCATTGTTACACATATATGATAATAGCTAAGATACGGAAATAACCAAAACACCCAACTATAGGAGAATGAATCAAAAAGTTCAGTTACATATACTCTATGGAATACTAGACAGCTCTAAGAGCAAAATAATATACTTTACAACATTATGAATGGAAATAGGGGATATCATGCTGAACAAAGTCAATCAGAACAAAATGATCTCTCTCATACGTGAGACTTAAAGTACACAGTGAGATAGCAACAAAGATCCAAAGGCAAGATAATGGGAAACCTAACTAATCCACACAGTTGAGGTGGTGGTAGGGAGGTTTGTGAAGGGATAAGGAGGGAAGGGACTTAAAGCACACTGATGATGGGTAAGGTGTTGGAATGTGTGAAATATATCACTATAATAACAGTGCAAATATTTCTATAGTCTCTGGAAGAATTCCTCCCATTTTTTTCTTGTTTGAATTTTTGCGCCCCCATTTTGTTCACCTTCAAACAGAAGGACTCCTCCCACTTTTTGCTTGTTTGAATTTTTGCCTCCCCCCCATTTTTTTTCACCTTCAAACAGAACCACATAACTTGAACCATCTTGTTCTGCCTCACAAATTGAGGGGGAAATAATGGAGGGCATCAAGACCAAACAGTCGTATGAACATTGAGTAGAAATAATAAATAATAAGACTTAAACACCAAATCCAAAGCCAACTACAACAGAATCGATACCCAATCTACACCAAGCTAGACACAGAAGGGATCACTTATACTAGCAGTCCAGGGGGCAAAGGAAGGGCGATATGGGATGCATGCTGGAAACAGGGGTGGAGGGAGGACAATATTGGCGGTGGGAATGCCCCTGATTCAATGTCGCTATGTACCTAAAAAACTATTGTGAATGATTTGTAATCCACTTTGGTCAAAATGAAAATATGTGACTCATCGAACACGTTCAAGAAAACTAACATTCCCTTTCTCTTTTCTTCTCTCTTCTCACTACTCCTCATTTGAATATTTAAGATTGATCATGTCAATATATCACTGCTTCATTATATCATTCATTTTGTAAACTATATAATAAAATAAGATATGATGATAAAATAAAAAATACACCTCTCCAGTGTGAAGTGAGAACATGCAATAAATGTTCAATTCTGAAAAATGTTAATTACTAATATTTAGCAATATATTATATATAATATTTATATTATATATATTTATATATATTCATGTAGTATGTAGATGTTCCCTTGACTGTTTTGATCAATAAAATTATGATGACCAAATTCAACATATACTCACTTGCATTTTTTGCATATCTGTACTATATCTAGTGACTAGCTTTGTAAAGAATCCTTATAAATTATTAATGTTAAACTGGAGTCATGTTTACCAGTGTTTATGTTTTTATATTTTATATTTTTCCAAATTTTAGTTGTCAAACACTAAATATTTCATTCAGTTAGGAAATATTTTAAGCAATATTATTATAAAGAAATTTTACAATGATACAAGTTTTGATCCTTGCATTTTAGAGGTTTTAACATGCAAATTACAGTATGACTTCAAATCTAAATATGAAAGTTACTTATCCTCTGAAATATACCCCACATTTGTGCTTACATTTTCTTTTGACATTTCTAGTAAAAACAGAATTTAACACTTTATGTAACATAATGGTCATAGCTTTGAAGTAACAATAGCCACTCTCCACACAATGTGTGGTCTTCATTATTGAAATTTTAAAATCAAGCACTAAATTAATAGGCCAGTCTCTATTTTTCATGAACTTTCTAACAAACATATGATACTTTTAAACTTACATATATTTAAATTCATTAATTAATTCAAAATTGTCATTTTATCCATAATTAATTTTCTTTTTTCTTTGGTTTGATTCCCAAGGATTTTAAAATAACTATAAATATAATTATTTTTCTTTTTTTTGTCTTAAAAAATCTTTATTTAATGAGCTTTACTAAGTTGGTCTATAATTCACTTATTGTATTTTATATTTCACCAAATCATGCTTTACTACCTCCAATAAATACTTTTTATTATTTTTTATCCTAGTCATATGCTAATAACTTACATGTCTGCAATTAACCACTTTATATTATTTTCCTCATTTCAGCCTGAATATTATTTCTGTTTATTTTTAAGAATGTATGTATATATATTCTAGAAAAATATTCATAAAACAATTATTTTATTATTTTTGCAGTGACTTTTTGTCATGCAGAGCATTTTGGCTCGATATATTTAAATTGTTCATTTTTGTGTTTATTTCTGAACTTATGGCAACTTGCTCAAACTTACATAAATAAACCTAATATTGAAAGTCAGCTCATTTGAATATTTAAAATTTAATTTAAATATTTAAATGTAAAATTATTTGATTTGATTGATTTAAATTTTATATATTTAAGTTTAAATATTTAAAATAGGTCTGATCAGTGTTACAATTTTTTTTAAAAAATGAAAAAAATTTGAAATTGTGTTTTATCCAATGTCAAGAAGAAAAGATATATTCTTCTCAAAAGCATACAAAATATTCTCTAGTACAGCTCACCTATAAGCATATAAAGTTCATTCTTAACAAATTTAAGAAGAGTCAAAACTGTCTTTTCTGAACACAAGAGGATGAGAATAACACATCAATAAGCAAAAAGAAAAAAATTGATCATAAAAATGGAAACACATACATTCTAGAAAAACTGCTGAATCAAAGAGGAAACCATAAGACAATTTAAAGAATATATCAAGACAAATGCAAATAAAATACAACATACCTAAGCTTGTGTAAAAAAAGAAAACCTCTTCAACTAAAGTTATTTTATAAATAATCCATAACTAGTACATCATAACCAATGGATGAAACAGAGTTTTTCTTCAAACATGCACTAAAAATAAAGATTGATCATTCTGGCTTCAGTTATACTGAAAATATTAGTAAGAAAAATCAATAAATAAAGAGCAAAAAGTGACAGGAGGAAGAAAAGGTAGAAGGGGACAGATAGTCCAAATTAAGAAATGAATTAGGAAATACACTCTATTCTTCCAGCAAAGGAAAATAAAAATATAAATCTATAAAAAAATAAGCAGAATAAGTCAAAGCATATCAGTAGGTGAGAGACAGATAAAGAATGACATTTCTCATATGTAGTTTGAAATAAATATGTTGGGAAACAACAAATAACCGAAGACAACAGGAATTGAAAATTCTTTCATAGGAGGCATATCACTGTTGAGTGCTGTGGGAGGATATAGGGAGCATTGATAAATCATGGGGTTGGGTGGAGGCTGGAGGTTGTGGTGTTGGAATAATATATTCACAAATTTCTGCCAGTATCAATATTGTAAATCATGGTACCTAAACAAAATTATTTTTAAAAAAGAAATTATCTGAGAGTTATACAAAATGAAAAAAATTAAACTTTTACTATAGAAACAAATAAATGGATTTAATAATGTCAACAGACGTGAAATCAGCACTTAGAAGTTATTTACTTACATCAACAGGAGATAAAATGTATTTATTAAAGAATCCAAAAGAATGAAATACTGGACACATAGCTCAAACTGGCTGAACATACACTGCATGTGTAAGACCCTGGTTTGCTCAGTGAAATTACAAGGCAAATCAGAGTACCACTGGGAAAAGCCTAAGGAATTTCAAACATTGTCTGGAATGGGCCTGATAAGCCCTTAACCTAACCACGAGTGGCTGCCCAAATGACTTTCAGAGCATGAAGGCAAAGAGACACATTCTAGATGATCTTTACCATATTAATAACCATTGGTTATTAATACTAGTCAAATAAGATACTTTTTAGAAATAAGCAAAGATTATATGCCTGGATCAGATAACCAACATGGGATTAGGTATTTATTTAAATGCAGAATAATTATTAATTTCTAGAGTAGAATAGAATTATGGATAACACCACTAAGTAGTAGAAGAAAAGGCTGTACATTAAAACATTAATCATCAAAAATAACTATGTGATGTAAAAAGTTTGTTTCATGTCAATTAGCACTCATTAGGGATTTAAAAAGGAAAGGCATCATGGAATTAGAGGGAAATATTCTGAAGTCACATTTAGATACTAGAGTGATTCCTGAATAAACATGACATTTATATTTCTGCTCTAAAGAAGACTGTCATGAATTGGATTATAAAATGACTAGTGTGTGCGATTTTATCCTTCTGGCTATTGATGAAAGAAAAAAAATTGTAGAAGAAGAATGCAGTCAGAGTGAAAGTGAGATTCTGAAAGGGGAGATAGAGAACAAACTGAAGGAAGAAGGGAAAATAAATTAAAGGTTGAAGAGTATCAGTGTGGCCACCTTCTGTGCAAGCTACCATCCAAAGAGACACATTTGGAAAGATGCTTATCCCCATTGGTTATTAATACTGTAACAAAGTACTTCAGGAGACCAGAATCCATCTCTGAAACATATATCTAAAATAATTTTCATATTGGAAATGGAAGCTTTGAATCATGTATATGTTTTTTACAGGTATTTTAGAGACATCAAAATTAATTAGGCAAATTTATTATGAGATCTTTATTATTTGGCTCTTAGAACAGATTCCAATTTCTTGCAATTGGTCAAAAATACTAATCTTTTACATAACTAAGAAGTCACCATTTATGAAGGAAATAAACCATTATTTACATTTGACATTATTGATTAAGTTACAGTAGTAAGAGCTAAAATGTTGGTGTTTGTAGCATTTTATAAATTATTTATTGCTACCTCCTTAATGAAATTGTTAAAATCTTGTCATGTTTCTCAGATTTTTGTGAAGTAATTGATGAGGGTAAAATATTTGCTTGGTGGCACGGTACTTCTCACACAGATTCATATTGTCTTTTTCTAGTTATTATTTAAAAGTCATTGACTTAGAGGTTAGCTTAAAAAAGAGCTGCTTGCCTTGCATTTATATTTTTAAAATTTGAGTGTGTTCTATAATAATATTGTTATAAATAGTTCATTTTGTTGGCTTGAAATCTCAAATAGTGTTTTTATAAAACATCATTACCAAACCTATGATTAAAAAACATGCTTAGCAAACGACATAGAGAAAAATAATCAGTATAATTAAGCCTCTTCTAGTTTTAATTAATGGCACTGAATCTATCTCGAATTTGAGTGGTTACACTATATCTTTTGGAAATTCACAGGTTTTTGCTGAAAGGAATTGCAATAAAGCAGTTTAGAATTTATCTCTGCCAAACAACCATTTAATGACCTCTGAAAGATCTTACTTAAAAATTCTAACTTTAAATTATTTTCACCACTCTAATATAGAAGCTCTTTAAAAGTCAAGACTCCCACTCTAGGATTCTGGCTAGATTATTTTTATATAAATTGGCATAAATTCAACTAACTCATTCACAGTCACCCTGTCCTCCATTCCTCTCACTTGTCATCTTCATAGACCCAGTCCCCAGTCATAGATCTTTGACTTTCTTTACATCACACCATGTTGTTATTCCCAAGACCCACACCATTTCCAGTTTGACAGCTACAGAAATATCAATGCTAAATATTCTTACCCTTATGTAAAATTTTTAGATTTACCTTGTATTTGATTATTTTGCAATTGTTGAAGGCCAACTGGTCAACTTAGTAAAAGCCAAGAGATCAAACTAAAACCCAGTTCATATGACCAAATATAATTCCAGACTTTAAGTTCATTTGCTGTCATTCCTCTGTTTAGAAATACATTAACAAGATGAAAATAATTATAAAGGACTAGAGTATCTGCTCATTTGTCTTTAAAAATCTGGCAGGTTTTATTTTAATAAAATAAACGGAGAATGTGTGATTCCATATGTTTTTCTATTCATTCATTTGAATGAATTCAAATTCATTCAAATGTAGAATGGTTACTAAATGTCCCATATGTATGTTATGATAATGCCATAGCAGAAATCAAGGTGTTAATGGTGATTTAATCCAATAAAAATACAATTATCATTATTTCATTATAAAACATGACATCATGGTTTACTCTCATAACATTTACAATTGAGTCCTAGTTATCAATTATCTGTACACCAACTAATTGTATATTTTAGACATGTTGCTTCATTTTTTTATTTTCAAATGAAACAGACTAGAAATTTACTTAAAAACTATTATATTTGACTCTCTCCTATTGAGGTAAAATAGTTTTACCATAGCAAATAGTAAATGCTAACAGATATTACTTGATAATATTATAACAATATAGTTCAAGATTAGAACAATTAGTCAATACAAAAAAGGCATTTATAATAGATATAAGGCAAAATGGTCATCAGCTTTGAATCCAGTCGGATCCATGCTCACAATTAAAGACTGTCATCTTCTGTGTGACATTGGTACACTGATTTGTCACTCTTAACCTTCCTTTTCTATACTTAGGCAAATATCTAAATGAGATAATGCATGTAACAAAAGCACTTAGGCAAGATAGCTATTATTATAAGCATTATCTGAATAGTATTTTTTCCTTTTCTAAGCTCTTGCGCATTAACCATATAATTTTATCTTCACAGATCTCTGTAAGGGAGTATTATTTCCAACCTGCATTTGAGGAAATTGAACCACAAAGAAATGCAACCACTGCCATGAGGCATGCTTCAGGACAATATCCATGCCACTTTTCACTTCAGTGGTAGAGGGTTTAAAGTGAGGTTTCCTTGATTCTCTTTGAATGTCAGATTTTCTGCAACTATTTTCAGCCCTAGTTTTCAACTTTGAGTGAATCTCTAAAGGGTTTTTTCACAATTTTAAATAATTTCCTTTTATACGGAGCTGAAAGTGGAACCATTACAGTAAGTGTATGTGCGTGTTTATGTTGGAAATTTGGTAATGTAGAATTATGTTTTGTAGAATAGCTTGCTAATGGTATGTTTTGTTTATTTGGGTAAAAGAGCATAAGGCTGATACAAAGTGGGCCAGAGATAAGGTCCAGGGATAACATTCCTATCTTACATGTTGCCATTCCTGGATCAAATCTCTGCAAAACATATAGTCAAATCCCTGTCAGAAGTGATCCCAGAGAAGACAGCTAGAATAAATCCTGAGAAACACCACATATGCCCCCCTATGCCCAAATAAATAACAACAATACATTAAGAATAATACAAAGGAAAAAATTATCTCATTGAAACAAAGGGAATAGAAGATACAAATAACTATATTCACGAGCATGACCCCAGTCCAGTGACAGAGAAGCAACAAAATTGGATTAAAGATTTTGATTATGGATTATTTTAATGCTGCTTATAAAGTATCAACTTTGCAATTCTGTGTGTGAGAGAAATATTCATATTTTGAAGAAATCAAACCATTCCATTTTGTATTGTTTTTAACAAGGCTCAAAAAAAAAAAGACCTGTTTATTCTAAGGATGATAATAAATGAGCTGGAAATTCTTCAGAACTAAGTGGATAATTGTGACCACATTTGTGAAGAGGAAGTTGTTAAATCTGCATTTATATAATGATCACACAATGTAGGCTGGGAGGCTTTTCCACTTAGCTCTTGCAAAACTGTCCCTCACAGTATCACTTTTTCTTTTTAGATTCAGCATAGCTGCCTACGTATGAATCTCCTGAAAAGATACTTGATTTATAAGAATTGATCTATAGACTCTTATTCAGCTATTTACCAGTCACAACTCGCGTTCTTTTTTTTTTACCTCCCAGAGAAAAGACCACAAAGTCTACAACAATGGAACATAATCTTTTGTCATGGAAATAAGGTTTTCACATAATTGAAGGTTTATGAAACAGAACTCCTCCAGATAAATGATTCCAGGGCCAGAGAGATAATAGAGAGATAGTGCAGCTTGCTTTTCAAGCACTCCACCTGGGATCTATTCTGGCAGCACATATGTTCAAGTACAGCCAAAAGAGACCCCTGAGTTTAGGGACAGAAGTAAGCCTTGAGTACTTCTGGGTATAACCCAGACT
>PVKC010032216.1:0-14319 GCA_004027635.1 Crocidura indochinensis | reverse complement strand
TCTCTCTCTCTCTCTCTGTATGTCCTTATGGACACTGTGCTTTACAGTACTGTTAATAAAGGGGTACCATGCATATCACTTTATCCCCTTTAAGTACCCAGTGCTTGTCTAGAGTTATCAGTCCAGTTGTTATTTTCCTAGTAGACCCTTCTCTCCTCTAACTGCACTCACCACTCTTTGTGGCAAGCTTTTATAGACTGTACGTCCAATCCTCACCTCTATTTTCTCTGGATATTATCACCATAGTGTCTTATAATTTTCTAATATCCCACAGATGAGTGAGATTATTCTATGCCTATCCCTCTGTCTCCTTTCACTCAACATAATAATCTCCATATTCATCCATATAATTACTTCATTTTTTAATATCTACATATATGTGTAGATGCACCACAGTTTCTTTAGCCATTCACCTGTTGTTGGACACCTAGGTTGTTTAAATATTCTAGCCAGTGTTAATAGTGTGCTGTGATGAACATAGGAGTACAAAGGGTATTTTTGCATTGTTTTACATATGTTCCTAGGATATAAACCTAGGAATGGTATTGTTGGATCATATGGGAGCTGAATTTCTAGGTTTTTAAGGAATATCCATATTGTTTTCCAGAATTCTACTAATGAATTAAGAGTCTATTTCTCACTGTACCCAGGCCAGCACAGATTGTTCTTGGTCTTGATGATGTGTGTCAGTCTCAGAGAGACAACATCTCGTTGTTTTGATTTGCATCTCCCTGATGATTAGTAATGTGGAACATTTTTTTTTCGAGTAAGTTTTGGCCATCTGTATTTCTTCTTTGAGGAAATGTCTATTTCTTCTCCCTATTTTTGGAGGAAGTCAGTTTTTTTTTTTCTTGCTAAGTTCTATCAGTGCCTTGTGCATTTAAAACATCATCCTCTTATCTGATTTGTACTTGATGAATACTTTCTCCTATTCTGTGGGTAGACTTTATATCTTTGTCACTGTTTCCTTTGAAATACAGAAGCTTCTCAGTTTAATTTAGTATCATTTGTTTATCTTTGTTTCCACTGCATGGACATTGGTTTTTCTTCCTTAAAGTTGCTTTAGTTTCAATGTCATGGAGGATTTCACCTACATTTTCTTTATGTACTTTATGGTGTCAGATCTGATATCAAGGTATTTAATCTATTTTGATTTTACTTTTGTGCATAGTGTGAAAGAGAGGTACAGTTCATTCTTTTGCATGTAGTTGATCAGTTTTCCCAACACCACTTGAAGAGGCTTCCCTTGCTCCACTTTTATTTTTCTAACATTCAGCTCAAACTGAACAATCATTCCAGCTATAAATCTAGATGACTCACACTAACAACTCAACAATTATTTTCTACACAGATTACAGATGGTATTATAGTGGTTGTACTTTTCTCAACTTTAAAGATATGAGAGATGCTGAAACAGGGAAATCCTGTCATCTGAAATTGTTTTGATTAGATGATGAAGTTCCAAGAGCTCTAGCTTGCATTATCAATATATATCTATTTTAACTCACCTTTTTTTTTTTTGCTCAAGTATATGGCTCTTTAAGTGGACTTATTTTAGCCTCCTGAGTGATTCATTCTGTGAAATGATTAAACAAATAACTTATGAGTTAACGAACATCTCAGGAATTTCTAAAGGCAGAAGTATAAAGAAGGAAAAATCTGCCACCCCAAATTGTGTTTAGTAAAAGGTTATTTACATAAGAGGGATTCTGAAGGCCTATTTCTAATTGACTTTTGTAGGGATATTTATCCCACCATGTCAATTTGTTCATTTTTTCTTTACTCTCATGATGACCCCCCTGTTTCAAACCCTGGCATCACATATGGTCTCCCAGCACTACCAGGAGTAATTCTAAGTAAGCACTGAGAATTACCAAGTATAGGATAGAAACAAAGAAAAAAAAAAAGCAATGTCCTCAAGGTTTGATTCATATCCAGCTCTATAGAAATAAAAATAAGAACTAAAATGGGACTGAAGCCTGTTCAAAGAAATTAGAAACTGAATATTCAAAAGTCTGAAAATCTGCCCACTTATGGATGGTTGAAAATGTCAAGAATGCACCACTTACCTTTTCTCAAAGAATAAGAAGACAGCGTCCTTAACCAGAAATTGTTATTTGCAGTTCCACAGGAAGTGTGCCTCCATGCATCAGCCCAAGAGGAACATTTATTGTTTATTCTGGCACTGTATCTTCCCTGTTGTTTCCCCATAAAAATATTGTGAAGTTTTAGACAAATGGTTTGGGGGTACATAAGTGTGCCATTTCTCAAATTGCCAGTCATAGAAGAAATCTGTTTTTCTAGCATCTATTCTTGTCTATTGAATACTGTCTTTGAAACAGTGAGCTCCTAACTTGCTTTTGGCAATAAATAGCTATTCATTTATTTTTATTCTATTTTATTTTATTTGGTTTGGTTTGGGGAACCACACCCAGCAGTGCTCAGGGGTTATACCTGGCTCTGGGCACAGAAAACACTCCTCACAGCTCGGGGGACACATAGGATGCCTCGGATCAAACCCCGGGCACATCTGGGGTGGGCAGCTTGCATGACAAATGCCCTATCACTGTGCTATCTCTGAGCCCCTCCCTCTATTTTATTTTTAATTGCAGTATTAGAAAAATGGCAGTCATATAAAATATTCAACAATAAGGTATTTAAACTGTAATATATCATACAAAAGTAGTCTGAAATGCAGTTAAAATAAGCATGTAGATGAACTAATTGAAACGAAAAATAACAATCCATTTATATTACAAATATTGCTTTAAGCTTATCTCAAAGTATCTAGAAATATATTCAAAAATGTATGTACTCAGAGTTGACTATCCAGTATGAGTAAAAAAGATAATTCTTTGAGTTCTTTATGAATTTCATTACTGTTTTGTAATATGGTTCTTCAGAACCAGTAAAAGGGTAATTAATTTCTTTCACAGGAAAAATTAATACCTATATAGATTGGCCCAAAATTAATTTATTGTAATATTAAGTCATAATGAACTTGGATTTTAAAAAAGCAGCATTAATCATAGATTTTTACATATACCATATTTCTTTAAATTTGTTATATTTGACTCTGTTACCTTGCTATTAAATCTATCACAGAAAGGATAACACTACCAATCTGAAATATTCATATCCTAATCTCTAAATTTGTCAATAGCCTTCCTCTAAAGGTTATGCTATATAGAAAAGAAGAATTAAGGTTACAGAATAATCTTTTTCAGCAAGATTGTCCTGGATTATTGAGGTGAGTTCAAGGCATTCACAAGAGTCTCTTATCTAAGAGGGAATCAGATAATGTGAATAAAACAACAGGAGAAAGATTTAATCAACCCTTGTAAGTTTAATATGAAAAGGGAATATTAACCAAAGACTCCGGGCAGCTTTTAGTTGCTGAAATGCTGCTGCAAGAAATTTTTCCCTGGGGCCTCCAAAAAGAATGGCCTGCCAAAAGTTTGATTTTAGCCTTTTCAGAATCATTTAAAACTTCTAACTTCTGCAATACTACTCATAAAATTATGCAGTTTTAAACAAAAAGTTTGTGGTGATTTGCAACAATACAGAACTAAAATAGGTCTTATATGTTTGTTTTGGGGATCGCCTGAAGGCACTTAGAATCAATCTCTTTGGGGCTCAGGAGAATTTTATGGGATTTTAGGGGATGAACCCAAGTTGGCATTTTGCAAATTAGCTCCTACCACCCCTCCAACCCCTAAAACATGCCTTAATATTTTAATTTATTTTAGAATTAAAAATAAAGTTTAAAGTTAAATATTTCTTTAACACTAATGCTAATATTTATTTGTCATAAATATAAAAATGTCCTGGGATCAAATTATTTTATACCATATAGTTTTACTTGAAAATTTACAACCAAACACAGAGATTTAAAAATTCCAATGAATTTTTAGAATACTGCCATGAGGAAATAATATGCAATCCCAGATACGATCACAAGGGGGTGCAATACTCATAGAATACTGCTTGGTCTAAAAGTTGGATCCAGGATCGAAGTTGAGTTTGATTTCTTGATTCCTGTTAGAAACATGACATAGCGCTACTGATAAACACTACTCACTCTTGTCCACCATATTGGATAGTATTTTATTTAAAGAAAGATAACACAGAATTCTTGGTCGGAATGCATTCAGGAGTCAAAAAGTATCCAATTCAAAGCCCGTGTATGATACCTAACCTTCTTTTCCTATGTTTCTTTCAATGCCTCACAGGTGAAAATATCATATGAACAATAACTTCCCAAACTATGCTAGTTATAGAAGTCTAAGTTTCCGAGATACTCTAAGATCCAGAGCAACTTCCTTTTAAATAATAGCTTTCTACCCATCTCACTAAAGCAACTAATTGAATAAGTTAAAAGTAAATGCTCAAATTATGTCCCGTTACAAATATTAGAATGTTTCTCAAATAAGAATTAACAAATCACCTAGTTTTTATATGTGTGTAGATGTACAATAACTTCAGCCTTGGAGTGATTTGCTCTTTTTCAATTAAAAAAATTCATTTTCTCGTTCTGATGATAGATGGTCAACTAAGCCTCATATATGATTTAATGTTTCATGTATTTGCTTAACTTACTGTTTTCCAAGAGTGTTTAATGGTTAAGCACTAAACAGACCTCAAATATGTCTGTTTACTCTATTCCTACATCATCCATTTTCAACTCAAGATACAGTTGAAAATAATCAAGCTTGTGCCAAAGAGCTAAAAACAGTGCAGAAATGACTGACTGACTGACTGACACTGACTTTGACACTGCATACAGCCACTGTCCACCTCCCTGTCCCCACACCAAGCCCCACCATGAGTGACCCATGAACACAGGACCAGGAATAAGTCCTGAATACAGCTGGGTGTAGATACAAATTTCTCCCAATAATAAACATAAAAAAGCATACTTACGTTAAATGCATTTCTACCAATGTAGAATATATATGTCTATGGTTTATTTCACAAGTGAAAGACCCAGCAGATGGAAAGTTAGTTCGAAAAGCATTTGAGAAACAGGAGATTTATACAGCCTGTCAGAGAAAATCTGCTGACATACGTTTGCCTACTTAGAGAACAGACAGGTTAATGCTATACAAGACAAGAAAACTGTAAGTGTTTGGGTGATCTATTAATTTGCATCTATCTGCACCAGGGATCACTTGCCTTTCTAAGAGACAATAATCTAGCCATTTTGCAAAAATCCGGGCCATAATAGAAAATGCTAAAACAAAGTCCTACCTTACCCAAGAAAGTAAACTAATTGTTGGTCGTGTTCTAATTAACACTCAAGTATGATGTTAAGAATACATGTCATCACCCTTTGTTTTAATTTTAAGCTGTTGGTGATATTTCTTCTCATAATCAGGTAGGTAATTTTCGTGTACACTTTTCAATATTTCCCTGGAGTATTCTCTCTCCCAATTAATTTATAGAATTTCTACACCTCTGGTTTGCCTTTCTACTCACAGTGAATTCATTCGCCTAATTTAGGATCTTTCACTTGTCTAAACATGTTCTGCTAAATTTGAAAGATATCTTATACTTTACAAAATTGCTAATAATAGTTTTGGTGTCAGCAATGTGGTGCTAGAGGTAAGCAAGCTCTAGCCAAGGAAGGACCCATGGTTCGATCCCCCAGCGTCCCATATGGTCAACCCAAACCAGGGGCAATTTCTGAGCTCTTAGCCAGGAGTAACCCCTGAGCATCAAACAGGTGTTTCCCGAAAAACAAACAAAAAAAATACCAACAATAATAGCAGTCTTACTTTTCTTTTAATTTAGGGAAGTAGAGGACAATGTAATTGAAATAAAATAGTAAAATATTTTTAAAAGAAAATAAAAATGCTAAATAATTAAATTCTATAAAATATTGTTTCAAGAATTATTTTCAGCTGGTTACTATTCACATTAGTGCCTTAGAAAGCAGTTTTTGCCAGTTTGGTAATGATTGCATTTTTCTTAGTTTTAATTTTTTGTTTGTTTGTTTTTGGGCCACAATTGGCAGCACTCCTTGCTCTGTGCTCAGAAATCCCTCCTAGCAGGCTCAGGGAACCATATGGGATGCCAAGGATCAACCTGGTTTGGCTGCATGCAAAGCAAAGGCCCTGCCTTCTGTGATGCTGCTCTGGCCCCTATCTTTAATTTTTATTATAAAAACATGATTTATAACATTATTGATAGATTAATCATATAATGTTCTAGAATTGATTCTATCTCCCATGTCAACTTTTCTCCTCCAGTGTTGCCATGCTTCCTCCTATCCTTACCACTCTGTCAAGCCTGTCAAGACTGTCACCTTAACAAAGGCATTTTAAAGTTTATTGGTTCTAGTTTGAATCTCATGCTATCAGTGTTATTATGTCTGTGTTTTGGATATATAGTTATACCACTCCTCTACATTACCAATGAAGCCAGAGATCTTTGGGCCCCTTCTCATTATTTTCTGCATCATATTCTTCCTTCCTTAATTCCTCAATCTTTTCCTTCTTTGTTCTTATCTGTACTCTGGGAGCAAGGATGACCTGCATCTCCCTTTTACTACATTGTTTTTTCTCATCCATTTATTCTCTATACTACAGATAAGATCATTCTGTATTTGTCCTCATTCTGGCTTACTTAACAGTATTTTTCAGCATTCCTCCCAAGTTGTAGTGATTGCACAATTTCACATTCCCTTCAACTTCATAATATTCCATTGTGTATACATACCACTACTTCATAATCTTCTCTTGTTGTATTAAGCTTCTGGATAAATAGTGATGTGTATGTGTCCTATTAAATGCATGTGTTCGTGTCCTTAGAGTAGATTCCCAGAAGTTTAAAATTACTAAGGCTTATGGCTATAGAATCCGTAGTCCACTAAGAAATCTCTATGCTGAGAAAGTTGATTTTGTTTCTGACCAGTTAACTGAGACCAATTTCATTGTGAAAATGGAGCAAAAAGTTTTCAGTGCTTGCATGTTTCCCACTAGACTACATGTTTTAGAGCATTTTTAGAGTTCAGGTTTATCTTGTTTGTTGTTTAAATGCTGAACTACTATTTCACTTTTTTATATATATAAAGCAGTGGTTTAAAATTTTCTTGCTAACTACAATTTTCTGATCATTTTGAACATTATAATTAGGCCAAGTGTTTCTTTTTCTGGAATCTATTAAAAATGTACTTTTCTGAGTTTTATAACCCAATAAAATATCCATTTTATCACTTAGGTTTTAATTAGTCATCTCTGAGTTAATTAACCCCTACTGGAGTCTCCCCAAGGTTTCATTGTTTTTTAAACCCCTAGAAATAGTCTTTTATTAAAAAAATATAGAGGAGATTCTTTTTTCAGATTATAAAAATGTCATTAATAAAGGACCTGATTTCTTGAAATCAGAATGATCTAAAAGTCATATATACTGTTATATTTGGATGTATATGTTAATGATAGAAGGGAATATGAACTCAGCCAGAGAAAACTGACACTGAATATTGATTTTGAAACAGTAATATACCTTATCCCTCTGTGCCTTGTTTTTTAAAGTTTTTTAGAGATTATGATGAGTAGCCAGGTTGATAATTCATGAAAGACTACTTAGAAAAATTAAAGAGCAACATGAATACCATGGGGTCTTGGATTCACATTAAATCTGTTTTCAATTTAATTCTTTCATATTCCCTATAGGGCAAGTGGCATTTATGGCTCTTTTTATTTCCTGGAACTCTATTTGAACTACCTTTTAATTGCTAAGTTCTACTGTCCTTGAGACTTGTGCTTCAGGAACACTTACTCTGGAAATTTTCCTCCATTCCAAAGTCTGGTTTATATGCTCTCTTCATTTTTTTTTGCTTCTCCCATCAGAATATCACTCCACATGCTATTTATTTAGTTATCCCACCATAAAAATTAAACTGCTAAGAGATCATTGAATGTCCTTACCACTTAAATAACTTCCTATTATACAGTGGATGGTGATTTAATATTTGTGAAATGAATCTCTATAAGGCAAGGTTCTCTGTATTTGAACCGCCAAATAGCATTTCTCCATTTCTTTACATATATCCTACTTATATTTAGATCGACTACTTCAAAAGAAGCATAGTAGACATGAAATTTAAGTGATATGACTCCTACTCAAAGGATCTAAATAATGAGAAGGATAGATATGCACTTACAAGATAACAAAATATGGTTTTTATTAAGTATGGAATGGATAGTTCAAATAGAAATGAATGTAAATTTTAAAGAGTGCTTATAGGAAATAGAAAAGTTTTAAGTAATTTTCTTTGTTTGTTTTTTTGTTTTTGTTTTTGTTTTTTTGTTTTTTTTGGGGGGTCACACCCGGCAGTGCTCAGGGGTTACTCCTGGCTCCATGCTCATAAATTGCTCCTGGCAGGCACGGGGGACCATATGGGGCACCGGGATTCGAACCGATGACCTTTTGCATGAAAGGCAAACGCCTTACCTCCATGCTATCTCCTGGGCCCCGAGTAATTTTCTACAATAGTCCTAAATCTTTAGTATTTATGTCTATCAACTCAAACTGAAAACATCTAAAAACCACACCAAGGCCACTCCTGGCAACATAATCTTAGACTAGAGAGAGGACCCTAAGGAAAAATTTCTCAAAGGCGATAAAGGAGAATACTTTGTTTACAGTCCCTCTTTGGCATTCTTTCCATTGTGTCTTTGTCAAGATTGAACTAATTCATTCTTAGCACATAGTCTATTGTCAGATCATTATTTTGCACATGCAAATCTTCTAGTTTATTATTTGTGCTAACTTGTTAGTTCCAACCATCTTTCCCAGGAAGGTCCTAAAATCGCCAGAACACCTTACTCACTTCACTATTGCTGAATTGCTTTGAAACAAATGATTTTCACTATGAGAAATGCTGAAATAAATTGTATAGTGTATTTGACTTGAATATTTCCCTCACTGTTTGGGCAAGTAGTTTAACTAAATAATGTTTAAATCTAAAATAATTTTATAACTCAAAAGAATAATAACTGACTTCAGCAGTACTCTTTCTTCCAAGACTTTGAAGAAGGTATTTACTTAGCTAAATATTTTGGGTCGATATACACTCACATTCATGTCAAAGTGTACATATGCACTTATTTATGTATTGGTGAATAATATGTACTAAATTATACACATAAAGACACTATCTGTATGAATCATTCCTTATAAGAGCAGGCATCAGCACACATCTGAGATGTCCCATATGCTCTTTCATCACATTATGGCATGAATAGACATGCCAAATTGTCATCCTTTAAAAAAAGAAATTATAGCAAGCATTAAAAATCATAGTGTAATGTTAGAATATTTTCATTAGAAGGATCTAGTTTAAAAATACTTTATCTGGTGCCAAAGACATAGCACAGTGGAAGGGCATTTACCTTGTACGCAGCCAACCAGGGACAGACCATGTTCAATCCCCAGCATCCCATATGGTCCTCTGAGCCTGCCAGGAGTGATTTCTGATTGCAGAGCTAGGAGTAAATCTGAGTGCTGCTCAGGGATTACATATATACATATATACCTATATATACAGATATATAGGTATATAGTGTATATAGTATGTGTATATATGTATACATATATATGTATATATTACATATATATGCTCAGGAATTATATATACACATACATACCTATATATATGTATATATGTGTGTATATATGTATAAATATTACATATATATGCTCAGGAATTATATATACACACATGCATATGTATACACATCTACATACACATATATACATATATATCTTAAAAATACAGATTTACTCTTTCATATTTGGAATACCTTATTTATAGACTAGCATTGTAAGGCCAAAAATTCCCTTAGCAATTTATTCCCTTGGTTCCTTCCCTACTACTGACAGAGCAATAGTAGTAGTAGTAGTAGTAGTAGTAGTAGTAGTAGTAGTAGTAGATTAGTAGTAGTAAAAATGTAATAGTAAAACCAGGCCATCAATGAGACCATTCTATCTCTGATGAAATTAATTCAGTTCTTTGAAAAGTGGATTTGCAAATTGATAAACAAATAAATCCTCATGCCTACAATTAAAGAGAACAATTTCAGGAATTTTGTATTATATAAAATCTCTAGAAGCGATCTATGAGTTGGTACTTTTTTGTTGTTTTCTTTTTGGTTTTTTGGTGGAATGGGGACACATCCGGTCGCACTCAGGGGTTACTTCTGGCTCTGCACTCAGAAATCACTCCTGGAGGCACATGAGATTATATGGTATGCCAGGATTTGAACCACAGCTGATCCTGGGTCAGCCGCTTGCAAGGCAAATCCCCTACCACTGTACTATTTCTCTGGTCCCAAGTTGGTAATTTTTTTTAATTTATATTTATAGAAAGTAGACTTAGTGTGCTTGATGGCTACTCCAAGAGGTCGCTTAAGGACCTCAGGGTTTGTACCTACTTGACATATTCTCTATCATTTAATAAATGTTCTAAGCTCCTAAATAAGTGCTTGGGAAAATGCAGGAGATCATTAATTTCCACACCCTTAATGCACAAGTAATCACTGGGAAACTTTCTGTGATTCATATTTTGATTCATAATAACTGAAATGTCTTTGAAAAGTCTGCATTTTGAATAATCTTCCAGGGCATACTGAAGCTTTCAGTGAATGGTCTCCAATATTATTACCAAGATCTTAAATATTACAACCACCAGGCATCAACACAATAGTCTCAACATTTGGACACAAAGCATCATAATTACAATGCTTATATACTTTAAATACCTTGGCATCAATGTGTAGGACTTGATTATAAAAATGGCAAAAATAATAATAAAATTAGGAGAACTTATGTTATTGCATAATATAACTAAATAATTCTGATAGAATTGAATACAATCAAAAAGTGTTTATTGGCACTGTTATATATGTAAATATGAACTTCTGTAGAAAATAAACACATATAAACTTCACATACATATATAAACTTTAGTAGTGAATTCTAAGTTTATTTTGAATGGTTGTTATATGGCTCTCATTTAATTCTCCAAGAACATATTTATTTATTTTCTTGATACCTTTGAGAAAGTATCAGAGAAGACCCTGGACTAAATGGTAAAGTCAAAGCAATCAATATCATATGCAAGCTGCAGGAGAAATGAGATATGCACTTAAATATTTCAATTAAAGGTAAGATATTTTGCCACTGCATCACGATGGTATTTTTAATTTAGGCCAGTGGAGAGACATTTTGTTGTTCTTGTGTTACACCAGAAATGCTCAGTAGTCACTCCTGGCTCTGTACTTAGGAATTACTACTTACTGGTCCTGTTAGGGGGATCGTAAAGGAACATCATGAATTGGGCTGAAACGGGATGGATCATGTGCAGGGTAAGTGACCTACGCACTGCACTATCTCAAGAAACTATCCCTGAGAAACTGGTTTTTGACTGCAGTGTCAGGGAAGGATACCAGGTTTGAATTCAGAACTTTTTGACTCATTATCATACCATTAAAAAAAAGAATCAGTTTTCAAAATCATAGGACCCTGTTGTCCTCAAGCAACGAAAATGTTGGCTAAGTTTTGGTAACTTCTGAAAGTCATGTAAGGCTCTGTTATAATTTTAGAAAATAAAGTTTCTTTTTGAAACTAACCAAAGGGTACTGAGGAAATAGCTATGGCATGAAAAATTTGTTTTAACTTCAGGATATTTCTCTAATAAAAATTCATTTGTATTATGTAATTTTATCATTCTATCAAATAGAAATCTTTTGTGTGTCTTATCACCTTATAATTTTTAAATTACCTAAATTAGTCCCTCTTTTTTTCAAATTATAATGAGATAAATTGGTCACATACTTTGTGGCAATTGCAGTAAGTTTATATTTTTCTAGCAAACTAAGGCCTTTATTTTTTATTCAATAACAAAAGTCTACAAGAGTATAAGATGATATTATTTTGGTATAAATCATAACATGCAGAACAAATAAATATAACGTGTGTACCATTTTGACTCAGAATTTTACTTTTATGAGAAGCCTTGAAAGTAGACTAAAAGTTCAATGGAAGTTATCTAAGCAATGATAAATTGTAAATCAAATAACTAATTCTATGACTTAGAGGGAATAAATGTAACCCTTATTGTATTGAAAACAAAAATCTGTATGACATTAAATTGATCGTTAATAGCTTTACAAATCTGAAAAAATGTGTTTGAAGAATTCTATATATATTAGAAATATATGCAAACTATTTATTGCAGAGGGGCAAATTGTCATAGCATTTCAGCAACATGGTATGTTTTGACAGTGCTATTTATAATTCACCTGTTTATTGTGAGATAGCAGCAGAAAATTTCAAAAACAAAGCTCTTTCCATAATTAATCATATTTAAAAGTTTTAAATCATTAACATATTAATGTTGAATATTGATACTGTCAGTTGTGGAAATTTTCTCTAAGATGTGTAAATCCAACAAAGGTACCTATTAAAAGATAGCAGTCAGAAGACTAATTGCATCACATTCATACTAAAATGAACAAACTACTATATTGAGAATTGTTTAAAAAGTATCATTCATCATTTGACTTTGTAGCTACATCCTACTCTAGCCCATCATTATGATGGACAGCTTTCTTGCACAGTTTAAGCATTCTTTAAACCCTGATGGACAGAGCTCCTGTCAATGTTCAGAACCATGAAGGGCACAAATACAGGCTCAGAAAATAAAGTTAGAGGTCAGAGAGATAACACAGTGGCAGAGCGTTTGCCTTGCACACATGCATCCACGATGGATGGTGGTTCGAATCCTGATGCTCCATATGGTCCCCTGTGCCTGTCAGGAGCGATTTTTGAGCACAGAGCCAGAAGTAATACCTGAGCACCACTGGGTCTGACACCCCTCCAAAAAATAAATAAAAAGAAAAAAAAGTTAAAGTATTTGAAATTCAAATAAAAAATGCTACTTACTAGAATTCAAATGCATGTAAAGTGAGACTCTTTATAATTACTGTGGTGTCAGTACTTATTCATGAAATTATCTTTTATCCTAAAATAAATAAGGATCACTGAATAATTTCCACTAAAAAACAACCACTATACAGAATACTTAGAATAGTCCTGTGGCTTGTACAAAACTATAAAGGATCCTAACAACCACAACACACTTGTACATTCAGTTTGCATTTCCTTCAGTTCAAATAATTGTCAGGAAAAGTAGCCAAAGATAGATTTCTTTGTATTTACTAAAATGACTGATTTTTATATTGAACTCTTCCTAGAGTGCCAAACTTCCATGAGCTCCTATATATTAAACCTACTTTGTCCACAGTAAAGTTCTATTCCATGCACTAGAGAAAATGGGGCAGAAGTGGTGGCGGAGGAGCTGAAGGAATATAGCTCATGTTCTGAGGCTAGATTTTCTTTATATTTTTATTTGGAGTGTTTGTAATATTGATTGCATATAGAGGAAGGAGGAATACTGAAATGCAAGGGCGTTTATAGTAAAGATTCATGATATAAACTCTGAACACAATGAAGAATTGAAACATTCCTGTAATTAGAAAGACAATCATTCATACATAAACATCCTGGGATTTAAAGCATATAAGGTCCATTTCTCCGTCTTTGAACTTCATGAAAGCTTGTGATAATTTTGTCTTGCATGTAAGTTATTTATTGGCATAGACATTAAAAATAACATTTGGAAAATTTTAAAAAAAGACATATAAGGTCCAGAAGTGAACCACTGAATAACTTTAGAGAAAAGGAAAAATAAAGAAAAATAGCAACATATCAATAAATGCCAAAAGTCAGTTTTTCACTACTTATAAAATATATACTAAAAAGCTCACATCAGAACTGTATTATTTGTTGGCTAAGTGGAATTCTTGTATAGTCAAAATATGCTTATTAGAATTGCTAGATAAATTTTCCTTAGACATTCTATATAAAGTTTTAGCTACTTGAGGGTTTTTTTGTTTTGTTTTGTTTTGTTTTGTTTTTAAATATGGAATACTTCACCAATTTGCGTGTCATCCTTGCGCAGGGGCCATGCTAACCTACTCTGTATCGTTCCAACTTTAGTATATGTGCTGCTGAAGCGAGCATGAGGTCCTTCTAATTTTTAGAATGTCTTTAAGAAACCAGTGATGTGGGTCCCGGGAGATAGCATGGAGGTAAGGCGTTTGCCTTTCATGCAAAAGGTCATCGATTTGAATCCCGGTGCCCCATATGGTCCCCCGTGTCTACCAGGAGCAATTTCTGAGCATGGAGCCAAGAGTAACCCCTGAGCACTGCCGGGTGTGACCCAAAAACCAAAAAAAAAAAAAAAAAGAA
>PVKC010032215.1:0-14356 GCA_004027635.1 Crocidura indochinensis | reverse complement strand
GGTGCCCCATATGGTCCCCCGTGCCTGCCAGGAGCAATTTCTGAGCATGGAGCCAGGAGTAACCCCTGAGCACTGCCGGGTGTGACCCAAAAAAAAACCAAAAAAAAAAAAAAAGAAATTGCTCCTGGCAGGCACGGGGGACCATATGGGGCACCAGGATTCGAACCAATAACCTTTTGCATGAAAGGCAAACACCTTACCTCCATGCTATCTCCCGGGCCCCTGATCTTTAATAAAGGGGCAAGAAATATTAAGTGAGGAAAGGAAAGCCTCTTCAACAAGTAGTGTTGGGAAACTGGTCAGCTACATGCCCAAAAAGTGAACTCAAACCTCTCTTAAACACCATGCACAAAAGTCAAATCAAAATAAGTTAAAAAACCTTGATAACAGACATGAAATAATAAGGTACAATGTTGTTTAAATATAAAGTAAAAAGTTGGGGCCGGGCGGTGGTGCTAGAGGTAAGGTGCCTGCCTTGCCTGCGCGCTAGCCTAGGACAGACTGCGGTTAGATTCCCCGGTGTCCCATATGGTCCCCCAAGCCAGGAGCGACTTCTGAGCGCATAGCCAGGAGTAACCCCTGAGCCTGGGTGTGCCCCCCCCCAAAAATTATATATATATATATATATATATATATATATATATATATATATATATATATATATATATATATATATAAAGTAAAAGGTTCTAGAGTTGATGTGGGGATGGTGAGGCCTTTCTGAGCTTGACCTGGCTCCTGCAGCCCCTACAGTCTGGCAGATCTGAAGATTGCTGGGTGAGGGTGGAGAGATTCACAAAGTAGTCAGGTGAAGTTCCAAGAGTCAGCCAGCTTTATTTCACAGTCCTAACCTAACATATATATTTTCTCACATGGCTTCTATGCTAAGCTTTTCCTAGCAGCTACTTTTCTACTCCTCTGTCTCTCTCAGCCTCTGTCTCCCTTTCAGTTGCTTTTCCAGGCTTCCTTGCTGACCAACTCCTTTTGCTGATGCTACTGTTGATGCTTCTTTGCTGATACTCGATTGCTAATGCTGAATCTGATATTGAATCTCTGTTGAATCTCGCTGTTGATTCTCACCTCTGCGACACTTCTCTCTCTAACTATCCTTCTTAATCCCTCTCTCCCCTCATGCAGTCTCCTCTACCCATCCATTTCCAGGTGTAAGCAGTTCTGGTCATTCGGGTGGGATAAATAAGAAGTTGGGGGAGGAGATACCCACAGTACATAAAGGTAAAGATTGACAGAACACTTCATGACATTGAAACTAAAGGCATCTTCAAGGATGAAACACCACTGACCAAGCAAGTGGAGGCAAAGATAAACAAATGGGACTACATTAAACCAAGAACCTTCTGCATCTCAAAGGAAGTGGTGACTAAGATACAAAGACTGATAGAAATATTCAACCATTATCCATATGACAAGGGGTCAATTTCTAAGATATATAAGGCACTAGTAGAGTTTGACAAGAAAAAGAAAAAAAAACCTTTAATCCCATCCAAAAATGGAAAGAAGAGATGAACAAAAACCTCCACAACAAAGGCACATGAAAAACTGTTCCATATCATGAATCATCAGGAAG
Organism: Crocidura indochinensis; assembly: GCA_004027635.1. Taxonomy (NCBI): domain Eukaryota; kingdom Metazoa; phylum Chordata; class Mammalia; order Eulipotyphla; family Soricidae; genus Crocidura; species Crocidura indochinensis. The sequence goes on along the minus strand of PVKC010032215.1, from coordinate 12,771 downwards.
ATGGGAATCAACGTATCTCACAACTCAAAGACTAGCACATATCACAAAGTATAAGAACAATGAGTAGTAATAAGTGACGGTGCTAATGTAGGGAAAAAGGGACTCTCATTCACTGCTGGTGGGAATGTCAACTGGTCTAGTGTTTTTGAAAAATATGGATATTTCTTAAAAAACTAGAAATTGAGCTCCCATGTGACTCAGCAATATCAATCCTAGGAATATACCTTAGCATACCAAAACACAATGCAGAAAAGCACTCTTCATTCCTATATTCATCGAAGCACTATTCACAGCCAAAATCTGGAAACAACCCAAGTGCCCAAGAACATATTAGTGGATAAAGAAACTGTGGAGCATCTACACAATGAAATACTACACCACAGTTAGAAAAAATTAAGTCATGAAATTTGCTTCTGGAGAGTATTATGCTGAACACAGTGGGTCAGAGGGAGAGGGATAGACACAGAATGATAGCACTCATTTTGGGGATAGAAAAAAGAATATTGGGGCTAGAGAGATAGCATAGAGGTAAGATGTTTTTGCCTTTCATGCAGAAGGTCGGTGGTTCGAATCCCGGCATCCCATATGGTCCCCCGAGCCTGCTAGGGGTGATTTCTGAGCTCAGACAGCCAGGAGTAGTCCTGAGTGCTACCGGGTGTGACCCAAAAAACAACAAAACAAAAATAATGTAAATAAAAAAGCAATATTCCCCTACTCCCAAAAAATATTCAGTTTCTCTGGCCCCTGCATCTCTGATTCCCTCATAGACTTATAAGTAGGATGAGGGGCTGGCTCCTCACTACCATGGCTAGGATTCAGTGTGATATGTGCGGTGATCATCATGTTGTCCAGGGGCCAGGCCATTTCCCTTTGTTTACTTGCTGATCTTTCATGTTTGAAACATTGGCATTCCAAGAACAAGCACAGTTTATTCTTTCACAAGTTTTAAAAGACATTAATTCAGTAAGAGCAGCACAAAAAGAATAAAGATAAATGTAGGGCCCGGAGAGATAGCACAATGGTGTTTGCCTTGTAAGCAGCCGATCCAGGACTAAAGGTGGTTGGTTCGAATCAGGGTGTCCCATATGGTCTCCCGTGCCTGCCAGGAGCTATTTCTGAGCAGACAGCCAGGAGTAACTCCTGAGCACCGCCGGGTGTGGCCCAAAAAACAAACAAACAAACAAACAAAAAGAATAAATGTAAAATTCAGGGCCAGAGAGATAGCACAGCGGTAGGGTGTTTAACTTGCATGCAGCCGATACAGGACAAACGATGGTTTGAATCCGGGCATCCTATATGGTCCCCTGAGCCTGCCAGGAGTGAGTTCTGAGCACAGAAGTAACCTCTGAGTGCAACTGAGTGTGACCCAAAAACCAATAAATAAATAAGTAAATAAATCTAAAATTTGTAAATAAAAAACTAGGAGGGAGGTGGCAGGGAGACTGTACAGTGGCTAAGGCATTTGGCTTGCATGGGTCAGCTTGCTTCGATCCTCTGTACCACATATGATTCCCCAGAGGTTTGCCAGAAGTGATCCCTGAAGTGGGAACCAGGAAAAGCACAGTTCACAGCCAGGTTTGGCCCTCAAAATAAACAAACAAAAAACTAGAAGGCCCAAGGTGAGGCACAGAGTTAGAACTCCAGCATCACATGGATCTGGAGCACTACCAAGGATAAGCTAGTGACCACTGAGCTCCTCTGCATGGCGGTCCAAAGTCCTGAATCGGCACCAAATATCGCTGGAATTCTAGAGATCCCCTCCAACCACCACCATCAATATAAAGAAAAATTAGCAAACAAAATTATGCAGCACTTTGAATGATCACTGAACATGGATGAAGTAATATTTACTTTTAGGATACAAGGATGGTTAGACATACACAATAAATAAATGTGATATATAATATTAATAGAAGGAAGATAAAATCACAGGATCCAGTGCCCCATATGGTCCCCCGTGCCTGCCAGGAGTAATTTCTGAGCATGGAGCCAGGAGTAACCCCTGAGCACTGCCGGGTGTGACCCAAAAACCAAAAAAAAAACAAAAAAAACAAAAAAAAACACAGGATCATGAGGTCAGAGTGATAGTACAACATGTAAGGCACTTGCCTTGCACATGGCTAACCAAGGTTACATCTCTGTCATTCCATATGCCCTCCCCTCAATCCCTATGCACTGCCAGGAGTAAATGCTGAGTGCAGAACCAGGGCTGAACCCTGAGCATTATTAGGTGTGGCCCCAAAGCAAAACAAAGAAATCACAGGATCACCTTGAATGGCATATTTGACAAATGCAACATCCACTCACAATAGAAATGCTCAAGGATCTGGAGCAGGAGAGCACAGCAGTAGGGCATTTGCCTTGCATGCAGAAGGATGGTGGTTCGAATCCTGGAATCCCATATGGTTCCCCAGTCTACCGGGGGCGATTTCTGAGCATAGAGCCAGGAGTAACCCCTGAGTGTTGCCAGGTGTGACCCAAAAACCAAAAAAAAAACAACAACCAGAAATACTCAAGGATCTGAGAGAGGACTCAAATGCATGATTTACATGCAGAAGGCTCAGTTATACATTTATATAGTTGCCCAGTTCTATCAATAGTAATCTCCATCACTGCCAGGTTTGACCCAAAAATCATGAGAAACACTCAACAGTTTAGATATGGATATTAGATATTAGATATCATACTCAACAGTGAAAGCTCAAAGGTTTTCCTCTAAGATCAGGAAACAAGGCAAGGGTGCCAAGTCTGACCTTTTCTAATCAACACAATGTTGGAAGACCTAGACAGAGCAATCAGGTAAGAAAAAGAGGTTACAGACATCAGAACTGAAAAGAAAAACATAAAACTAACACAACATGCAAGTAACAATATTGTTCATATAAAGAAAATCCTAAGGCCTGCATTTGAAGAAAACCTCAAATAAGCCAGAGTAAAAATGCAATAGACAGGGCAATTATCTTGCATGAAACTGAGCTGGATTCAATAACCAACATTTCATATCCTCCTTCTCCTCCTCCCTCTCCTCCTTCATCATCTGCTTCTCACCAGAAGTGATCTCTGAACAGATCCCAGAGTAAACCCTCAACATTACCAGGTATGCATCAAAAACCAAAGTCAAGCAAACAATTCAATAAAATGAGTATAATTTATATGCTACAAAATAAACAGACAAAAATCTAACTCTTTAGGGTGGGGTGATAATACAGCAGGTAGGCATTTAACCTTGCATGTGACCAGTCCAGGTTGGATCCCTAGCATCCTGTATGACCCCTGAGTGCATCAGGAGTAATTCCTGAGTGCAGAGCCAAGAGTACGTACCTTCTGAGCACCAGGTCTGGCCCCCCGCCAAAAAACAAACAAATAAAAATCTAACCCCTGACTAATCTTGCCACCAAGAAATCATCCCAGATAAGCCCAGTCTCTGGGCTGAAAACTCTGGAATCTTCTCAGGATAGGGTGGACAAGTCCCCTCCCTGCCAAGTGGCCCAGCAACTCACTCATACCCAACATTGTCCAGCATTTAAATGGCCTAGCTCCACAGTTCCAGACTAATCTCTAGAAGACGGCCAAGCCACTGAACTGCCCCAGTTCCACAACTCCTGGAGCAAATAGCCAATGCAGCCACATGACCCTTCCACACTTCACAGCCTAGTAGGAAAACAGCAAATTATATGGAAAAGTTGTGTAGAAGCCCACTAAGCTCAACAAGCAAAAACAGTAACACCCAAACTAGCATCAAATAGCTCAGCAAATCCTCAGACAATGACTTTTGTAACATCATTGTGGGATATATGTTGTAATAAGCAACATAAAGTCAATTATTTTGTGCCTGCCAAGGGGTAAGGCTTGGTGAGTGAGTGGGAAACTGGAGATATTGGTGATGGGATTGTTGTTGAAGATTGAATACTTAAACAGCTATATTATAACAATTTTGTAAATCACAGTATTTAATCATGTTTTTGTTGTTATTTAATCATGTTTTTAAAATCCAACTCCTAGGGAATCTTCTATGACCCAAAGTCGTTTGTATTTCAATGAATTATCTAAAATGGAAATATGTACATTCTGTATTCATGAATTGGGAGAATATTGTTAAAATGTCAATACTCCCTGGCAGAAAAAGTCCCAGATCCTCTAATAAGCTCCAAAAGAACGTGATGGCCACTGACTGACTCTTCCCAGCTAGTCTTATCAGGGTTGAAAACTCTAGGGCCTTCTCAGAATGCTTGGGGTAGATTCCCCTTTTTGCCTGAAGCCTCAGCAGCCTACAGTGACATCCAACACTCTCTGATAGAAGGAACCCACCTCTCCAACTTAATCTTATCAAGTTACCAAGCAACCAAATTTGTTCCAACTCTTGGACTATATGGCCACTTTTGGCCCAACAACATCTTAAAATTTCATAGTAGTGTTAGTCCAGTAGTATCACAGAAAATCTGATGGAAAAGTTACATAGTAGACCACCAAGCTTGGGGCCAGAACAAAATAGCACAGTAGCAGAGCATTTGCCTTGCACACGCCGACCCTGGACGGACCCAGGTTCGATCCCCATATAGGGGATCCCTATATGATCCCCTGAGTCTGCCAGGAGCATTTATGAGCACAGAACCAGGAGAAACCCCTGAGCACAACCAGGTGTGGCCCAAAAACAAAACAAAAAAATAGATCACCATGCTCAGTGAGCCTAAACACAGAAGGCTTAACACAAATTACCACACAGTAAATCCTTAGACAATGACTCTAGTAACACCATTAAAAGATATAATTGACTCTTTTTTTTTTTTTTTTTGGTTTTTGGGTCACACCCGGCAGTGCTCAGGGGTTACTCCTGGCTCCGTGCTCAGAAATTGCTCCTGGCAGGCACGGGGGACCATATGAGGCACCGGGATTTGAACCGATGACCTTTTGCATGAAAGGCAAACCTTACCTCCATGCTATCTCCTGGGCCCTAATTGACTCTTATTGATCTAGGTTTTCATAATTCCATTTGCCTTTAGGTTGTGACAAACAATACATTTGTAAATTTGTTTGTGTCTACAGAGTTAGGGGATAGGCTAAGGTGGTGGGTGGGAAACTGGGGACATTGGTGGAGGGAGGGTCACAATGGTGATGGGATTGATGTTGGAACATTTAATGTTTAAAACGACTGTTTTATTAACAACTTGATAAATCATAGTTGTAATAAAAATTTTAAATAAAAATGTCAATACTATCAAAAGCCATGTCTAGATTCAACTGTATTAGTATCAAGATTCTAACAGCACTTTTTACAGTAGAAAAAAATAATCCTAAAATTTGGATGGAACCAGAAAGAACTCCTGAAGAGTCAAAATAATCTTGAGAAAGAACAAAGCTGAAGACACCACACATCCTGATTTTAAATTGAATTCAAAGCGAGAGTAATCACAGCAATGTGGTATTGGCATAAAAACAGACAAACAAACCAATGGAATGGAATTGAGAGCCCAGAAATAGACCCAAGCATCTGTGGTCAACTAGTATTAGACAAGAGAGCCAAGAATAGTCAATGGGAAAAAAAGATCGCCTCTTCAATAAACTGCACTGGGGAAATCTGGATATTAACATGTGTCAAATAAAATTTCATCTTTATCTTATACTCCACACAAAAGTCAACTTGAAATGGATTAAAGACTTGATAAAACACACAGAAGAAAATATTAAAGAAAAGCTTTTTTGTCATGGGCTTTGGCAATGTTTTTTTTTTTAGATATGATAAAAACAGAAGCAATAAAATCAAAAGGAAATAAGTGGGACTGAATCAAACAGAAATCTCCTACACAGTCAAGGAAATCATCAACAAACCGAAAAGCATACCTAAAAGATGAAAGAAATTATTTGTAAATAATACACAATGGAGTCTATACCCATAAAATGAACAACTGATGTAATACCAATATTATGTATACACACACTTACACAGACAAATAAATATACATTTTACATATTAAATTATGTATATAATTTTTAAATGGTCAGTGAGAAGCTGGAGAGATAGTGTAGTGGAAAGTGCTTTCCTTGCACATGGCTAATCTGAGTTTAATCTTCAGAACCCTAGAGAGACCCCTGAGCCCATCCAGGAGTGACCCCTGAACACAGTGCAAGAGTGAGCCCTCAGAACAATTGAATGGGGGCCCAAAAGCAAAACAAAATTAAAGATGGTCAGAGAACCTGATATTTTTTTTTCTTTTGGGCCACATCCAGCAGTATTCAAGAGTTATTCCTGCTCTACACTCAGGAATTACTCCTGGCAATGCTCAGGATCGTATGGGATGGCTGGGATTGAACCCAGGTCAGCAGCGTGCAAAGCAAGCGTCCTACTAGCTGTTCTATCATCCAGTCTTGATTAAACATTTTTTTCTGAACAAGACATATAACTGGCCAACAGGTATATGACAAGATAAACAACAGTAATCATTTAAGGGTACAAATCAAAGCCACAGTGAGCTATCACTCTTCACCTCTGAGAATGGCTGTTACCAAACAGGAGAGATAGCAAATGTAGAGAAGGGTGGAAAGCACTATTGGGAACATAGATTCTTAATTTTACACATAGACTATAGATCCTTAGTGGAGATACAGAATGGTCCATTCTCTAGGGGAACTGGTATGGAGTTCCTCCAAAAGATCAAATCTAGTATTGACATGATCCAGGAAGTCCACTTCTGGGTATTTAACTGATGAGCAAAACTATCTCAGAGATCTGTACACCCTTGTTCACTACTGCGCTATTCCCAAAAGGTAAGGCACAGAGACAACTACTAACTGACAGAAGAAAAATATACATGCAATAGGGTCCTGCTCAGCTATAAAAGGAAGGGAATTCTGTCATTAGTGACAGCTTGGAGACCCCTGAAAGCTATTATGCCAGTGAGATAAGATGGGAAAAGACAAGTACAGTGATGCATGGGGACACTTATATGTGGAATCAAAGAGAAAAACAAACAGACGGGGCCGGGCGGTGGCGCTGGAGCTAAGGTGCCTGCGTTAACCTAGGATGGACTGCGGTTCGATCCCCCGGTTCCCCATATGGTCCCCCGTGCCTGCCAGGAGCGACTTCTGAGCGAATAGCCAGGAGTAACCCCTGAGCGTCATCGGGTGTGACCCAAAATCCAAAAAAAAAAAAAGAAAAAAGAAAAACAAACAAACTCTGGTAACAAAAGAGATTAGATTTGTGTTGATGGAAGTAAGGAGAGGGGAGGAAGACATGGAGGAACTGGAAAAGGGAGTTAAATGTACAAACTTACAGCTATGTATGAGGTAATTACTGGAGAGGGCTGGAGAGATAGCACAGTAGTAGGTAAATCTCTTGCTTTGCAAGGTCAACAGTGGTTGACCCGGGTTCAAGTCCCAGGACCATATACGGCTCCCCAAAGCCCACCAGGAGTGACTCTGGAGCACAGAGCCAAGAGTAAGCCCAAGCACTACCAGGTGTAGCCCCAAGCCAAAGAAACAACAGGGAAGTACTAGGAACATCGGAGCACCAGGACTAACATCAATCCACAGTGCCCATCTCCTGACTTATACATAAGATGGTTGTAAAGAAATCTAAAGAGTCTATACCATGAGAAAAACAATTTTCTCTAGCACTTAGGTGATGAGTGTTAGCAGATCTGCAGTGGTTGTGGTTTGATACTGTACAATACACCCTGACCCACACTCCACCCATGCTGTCCAGTGTAAACCAATAAACAGAATACACAAATAAAAATGCTGTTTTCGGGGGCCGGGCGGTGGCACTGGAGATAAGGTGCCTGCGCTAACCTAGGATGGACCGCGGTTCGATCCCTCGGTTCCCCATATGGTCCCCCGTGCCTGCCACGAGCGACTTCTGAGCAAATAGCCAGGAGTAACCCCTGAGCATCGCCGGGTGTGGCCCCCCACAAAAAAAATGCTGTTTCCATCCTCCAGATCCTCATTTTTGAATGGTACTCAGTACAGCATATCTGGAATATATGTAAAACTACATATGGGTTCCCACTTCTCATACTGGATAATGCAGGAAGTGGCCCCAAAGATTGGGCTGGGGGACCTGGACACAGAGACAACTGGCTAAGGGATAGTCATGAGCAAGGAAGGACCCCCACATAGCCCAACCCAGCCTAGCTCTTTCCCAGGGGCACTATCCAGCTCCTCACCTGCATAGAGCAGGGCCAACAGATATCTTAGACACACAACCACCATCTCCCAGCAGCATGCAGTGAGAAAACTTCACTGGAGACATGCACAGTCAACCTTGGATGAGCACAGGTATGGGGCTGATCCCAGGAATGGTGGGTGTGATCCAACACCACCTGTGGGAAGTGTCTGGTGTCTGGCCAACAAAACTAATGTGGCTTCTATGGGAAATGCCCTCCTGTGGTCCCAGAAGTAAAACCAAGCCTCCAGCATAAGTGTGCCATGCAGCCTTTTGTGCCCCCCAATGCTCAGGCTGCTCACCGGGACTGTCACCAGCAGTGTCCCCAGCCCCAACAGGTGATCCTGCTGCTCTGTCCAGACCAACATCCAGTGCCTAGCACACAACCACTGTTCTCAGGGATTCCAAAGGATGGAATGTGAGCACCCAGAGAAAAGAACAGGGGAGAGGTCCTGTCCTCAAAGGTCCTTGACAGGGGGCCAGAGAGATAACACAACAGTAGGGTATTTGCCTTGCATGCAGCAGATTCAGGATGGACAGTGGTTCCCATATGGTCCCCCAGGCCTGCCAGGAGCAATTTCTGAGCACAGAGTCAGGAGTAACTCCTGAGCGCCATTGGGTGTGACCCAAAAACAAACAAATAAAAAAGGTCCCTGAGGATCCTGCTGACCGTCCACCCCTGCAATCGGTGAGTGTCCTTCCGAGTCTGTTCTGATGTGATGGAGCCAAGTGGCTTGTGGAAGAGGCAATGGGTGAGGCTCAGCAATTCAGCCACATTCATAGTTAGGGCTTCCCACATAACAGTCACTCTTCAGAGCAGGCAGAACAACAGCACCTGTCCCAGCAGGAGCTCAGGGCTGCTCTACTCCCAAGTGCTGGGCTCCAGAGAGATTGTGGGCCAGCTCTGCTCAGGGTGAGTTCTCCAGGAGGTGGGTGCTCCTGAGTACCCTGTATGGTCTGGGGGCCCCCATTCCAAGGGCAGGAAGTGCCAGCCACAATCTTATCTCTGCAGGACAGTGGGGGAAAAAAACCCATAAATGTTAAGTCAGATGAAAGGGCTTCAACAGCAAGCTGACAAATGACAGGGCCCAGAAAGGATAAGCTGGAGCTCCTGGAGGTGGCAGGAACTATGATCGGGCATCCCACATTCCAACACATCCCTCACCCTAAACACAAACAGGGCTACACACTCCACATTATCCACTTCCTTATCCTAAATACAGACAGGGAAGCCCTCACTCCCTGCTGCCCCAGCCCTCAAAGCCTAGTAACTGCTGCTCCAGGTCTGGGTGAGCAAATGAGCCAGATAGCTGAGGACCTGATGGAGACCTGGGACGAACAGACTCTGTGTGTCCTTCAAAGAGGCTCTAGCTCCTAGGGCTGGGAGCAGAGGACTAAGAGGGAGTTTCTAAAGCTGCCCAGGGGCAGGCAGGTTGGACATGCCCCCTCCAGGAGACTGCTCTCATGGGGAAAACCCAAACAATCACAGTCAAAGAATAACAGGAAGTCAGAGTCAAGCAAGTTGGTCAGTCAATCACAGTTAGTCATAGACATATAGTCAATCAGAACCTGACAGTTACAGTCACAGGCAGTGCAGACAGCACAGACAGATAATGCAGTCATGTGGTGGGTTAGTCACAATTAGAAAGTGCAGATAGGCAGGCGGTCATGGTGAGAGAGTGCAACAGCCAGATAGTCACAGTCGTCAACACACAGTACAATAGTCAGATGGTGTAGATAGTCTGACAGTGCAGTCTGAAGCCAAAGCAACGGTACAGCTGGTATAAGGGCACTTGCCTTGGAAGCAGTCGACCTAAGTTTAATCTTCAGAAAGTGATCTCTGAGCACAAAGCCAGGAGTAAACCCTGAGCATCACTGGGTGTGGTCGAAAGACAAAAATGGGGGAAAGTGCAGCAGCACAGCCAGACAGTGAAGATTCAGCAACCTCCAATACCCCTATAGCCTAGGCAAGACATTTTAGGCGAGACATCCTGATGAGTATGAGGGTAGCTAGGAGAGATTCTGCTGTTCTGGGAAAAGAGTCTGGGGTCCAGCAGGGAGGAATCCACCCAAAAACCTAAGGCAGCACCATGGGATAGTTCTAAAGCAAGTGGCTCTGACTGGACAAGGGCCCTGGGGTGTTAAAGCTCTTTCTTTCCCTATGCCCAGGGTCTTCAAAACACATCTTAGCAGAATGCAGATCTCCAAATTGACAGCCTTACAACTGTACCAACTCAGCTTCCATTGGTGGAAAAAATATTACACTTTTGGAAAATTATCTTTAATGCCCAAAAATCAGCAAAGAAAAATATTCTTGACCCTTTGAACATTTAGTATGCTTTCTGTCTTAATTAATACCAATCATTCAAATCAACATTGTTGTATCTTGATCTTCCTCCACTTACTATTAGAGCATAAACATTTCCCATATCATTAAAATCTTGTCGGCATAAATATCCTTGTTGATGAGTGCATAATTTTCTACAGTGAGTACATTATGAGCTCCTTAATAATCTCCTCAACACTATCATCGAAGAGTCAAGGATTCTTGGCATAGTAAATGAATATCCAAAATGTCTCTGTGTTTCTAAACCTGATCTGATCTAGATAAAGGGCATGGTCCCTTTAAAAACCAGAAGCAGCAATTACTCCAGCTGTTTCTAAGGAAACCAATTGTAAGCAGATGCCCAGCAAATGCCTGTGTCGGGAAGTTCTGGGAATTACAGCCTTCCATCTGGATGAAATCCTCTGAGACACAAGGTGGCTGGGAAAGTAAATTTGACCAGGGCATAAAATGCAGACCAAGGTCATATTAAAAATATATGGACCTGGGGCCCGGGAGATAGCATGGAGGTAAGGCGTTTGCCTGTCATGCAAAAGGTTATCGGTTCGAATCCCGGTGCCCCATATGGTCCCCCGTGCCTGCCAGGAGCAATTTCTGAGTATGGAGCCAGGAGTAACCCCTGAGCGCTGCCGGGTGTGACCCAAAAACCACAAAAAAATATATATATATGGACCCAACCCACAGAAAGCACTTGTTCTCCAGCATCCCACCCCTACCCCTGATCCAGAGGACACCTGGAGGTGGGCTGTGTAGACCCTATTTGGGGCAGTTCTAGAACACAGGGAGGACTAGAGAGCCCTGCTGGACATCTCACACCTTCTATTCATCCCCTTTCCTTCTTTTTCTAAAGCACAAGAAATAGAGAGCACAGATTCTGATATAAAAGCGGGAAGGCTCCAGCCAGCCTGCCAGAACCTCAGAGGCCTCCTTTAGGTTGGGGATGGAGCTGTGAACCCTCTCATGCTCCATCCCAGGACTGAGTGAGGCTGGATGGTAGATGATAGCAGCAGGAATAGTCAGCAACCTCCAGCTGAGCTTCGGGACAAAGGACTTCTACTGTTGCCACACAGGCCCTGGGAGAGTTCAACTTTGTGCCCAAGGAAGCATATCAAGAACGCCCTCTGTGACCTCCGTCCATTGACTATGACTTCTGTCTGTCCACTGTGACTTGCATCCATCCATTATCACTTGTCTGTCCACCATGACCATTAACAATGACTTGTCGGTCGGTCCACTGTGACATCCATCCATCCACTATAACCTCTGTTTGTCCACCAGGACTGTTGTCTGTCCACTGTGACCTCATCCATCCTTCACCATCTCATCCATTCACTGTCACCTTCATCTACCCACTGTGACATCTGTCTATCCACCATCACCTCATCTGTCCATCATCTCCTCTGTCCATCCCCCACCATTGTTATGTTTGTCCCTGTCAACATCATCCCCATCACCCATTTCCCATCACCTCATCTGTCCCCTGGCTCACACTGAGAGCTAGTCAGTCTCTAGAATTCAGGTGGCTAAGCAGAGTCCAGCTGACTCTGGAGTCAGGCAGCCTGGCTTGTGACTGGTGCAGCCGTTGCCAGGGTGACACTGTTGAAGCTTTTTCCTTACCTAGCAGGCAGCATGGACAGAGCGACCTGGGCTGGCAGGGACAGTGAGCTCCCATGGAGGACAATGGCGTGTCTGCAGCTATAGGTGCTGTCCCCCTGTACACAGCCTGTTCTCACAAGATGAATCCGAACCCTGGATCCCACCCATTGTGCTGGTCCCTTGGATGGCTAAGGAGTAGTTCTAAGATAGTTGCTGCCTGAGCCAAAGTTCCAGCAGGGAAATGGAGCCCCAAGATGAGCTAGGGATGGTCATGACTGCCAGAGAGCATGGCCCTAAGCACATCCTCCAGATCTTGGAAGGCATGCTCAGAGGGGTAGAGAGCCTGGTATGGGGTCACACAGTTGCACAGGTCTCTACCTGCTCAGGTGAGAGGGTGCCCACTTTCCTAAGGGAGTCCAGAGCACGTGGGGTCAGTAGCCAAGAGGGGAGCAGCCTCTATCCCATCAGTGCTCTGTGTGTACAAGACACCTCCACCCTTCTTCTGGCCTCATGGGCTGCAGATGCAGAGCCTGGGGCCTTGGAGGCCCAAGCTGTTTCTACCAACTCTTTATTTGGGGGGCGGGGGTGTGGGGCACACCTGGTTGTAATCAGGACTCACTTCTGGCTCTGCATTCAGGGAACACAAACTGGCCATGTGCAAGACAAGCATCAT
>PVKC010032214.1:0-14317 GCA_004027635.1 Crocidura indochinensis | reverse complement strand
TGGTGGTGCTTAGGAGACCATCTGGGGTTGAGTATCAAAGTTAGGCCTCCTTCACGCAATCCATGTGCCGCCCCAGTCCTTTGAGCCATCTCGATGACACATGATAAAGTTAAGTAGATTTTCAATTATGTCTACTCACTTGATCCTTGCTGAGGAGAAAGTTCCTTTATGATAAGCCCATGCCAGTTCTGTCTCCCATACCCAGCAAAGTCCTAGCATACATAGTAAGTGCAGAGACCGTTTCCTATGATTGTCTACCAATCTATTATCTGTTATGATTGTCTACTATCTGTTATCCTGCCCAGTCCTCACTGTGGAGCAGGGCTGGCTGCCTCCACTTACAAGAGCAGGAATGTCCCTGGCCCCAACTCATGCGGGCTTGGGATGGAAACCCAAGTCCTTCGTTCCAGACTCCAAATGTTGGATCTAATAACCCACTCTCTACTAGAGAGAGAGAGGTCGGAGTGATCCTTCAGATTTTGGGGAAGTTGCATCAGGCTCCAAACAGACTGGGGCCCACCCTAAGGACCCCTTTGCTGAGAGGGGTCCTCCTGTCCTACCCTTGTCTTCAAGGTGGCCCAGCCTGGCTGGGCTAAAAGATATCAGAGACCGTGGCGCCTTAGCGCCCTCTGGTGGTAGCAGGAAAGAGTGCCTGCAGAGAAAAGGGGGTAGAGAATGGGGTAAAGAGGGGTGTATGGTGGTAGGATGAAGCAAGGAGAGGAGAGGAGAATAAGGGCGAAAGAAGCAGGGAGAGAGGGAAAAGAGGAAGGACGCTGGACCTAAGGAAGGGCTTAAATAGGAACAAGAAGAGGCAGGTGGGCATTTTCTTCCCACTCCTCCTAACTACCTCCCTCATTCAAGTACCAGGCCCTGGGGACCTCAGAACACCCTTATCCCAGGGTATCACTGAAACTACAGGAACCTTTCTCTCTCCAGCTCACTGCCTCCAGACTTGCTGGTCACTGTCTCCATAGCTAGAGCCTCCAGCATTCTGTAGCTTTTAGAGGCCTCCCCCAGCTGAAAGAGAGCTAAGAAGGCACTGGACTAGACCCCCTCCAAGCTCATAGAGAGCCCCAATGCTTTTCGTGCAGCCCCCATATTCCCTGTGAGGGATGCACATGATGTCAGGGTCTGTCCCAGCTCTCCCTTTTCCTTCCCCTCCCAGCCACCCAAAATCCCAGCAGCTGTGGTTGCCGTGGTAACCGCACCCCCCGCCCCCACCCCCTTGCACATAAATAAACTGCAACCTGGGGAAATGAAGCTGCTGGAAGAGGCCAAATGTGCAGAGCCAGCTCATTTCCCGCTCCTCTCACTTCGGGATAATTAGTGCAAATTAAATCTCACACCCCTTCTCCCGAGCAGTTAGAGCTCCCTGGGAATGGATACCCAGGATTCATGGGGGAACATACTCGAACGTCTCTTCAAAATGTGCAAACATGAGAGAACATTTCTGGGCTGTAAGTTCTCAACGAGTCCCCGAAGCCTGAAGCCTGCTGCACCAACAGCATCTGAGACAAGGGCAGTTCTTGCTGCAGCACACCAGGCTTCCCTCCTCGCTGAGACCAGAAGCCTGGGTCAAAGCGTCTTAGAAAGGGAACCCTCTGACTAAAGGCACTATTGAGATTGTGTCTTCCACCTGGGATCCTAAACACACCCAGAATATGGGGTGGTGCTGGGTCTCTAATTTACAGCATCATCCCTGGAAGAAGGGCTCTGCCAAGGGGCTATCCCCTCATCCACCTGGCCCCCAGACAGCTTTCATAGCGACTGGGAATCATTGTTTAAAGGAAAGAAAGGGACTTGAGCAGCCACCTGAGGGAGAATTTTGCAGAGGAAGGACATGAAAGAACTTTAGCCAAAGGCTCAGAGGTTAAGGAATATGGCTTGTTTTGGGAAAATATGCATATCTAGAGGGCAAGGAGAATCCCCCCAAGAAGACTCTAATAACTACAGGCAACAAATGATTTGAGGATTTTTGGGGTGGGGGATGTTTTTGGAGTAAATGGGGGTAGAGATTTCCAACATGGTGATCAAGAAGCCCTGGGGGCTATTCCCAGCTATTGCAAGCTTTCAATACAAAGATTCCGAGATACAGTATTGCTTAGACCTTGTAATGCTGGGCGTGACTCGAGCCACTTGGTGACCTCCAGTGGAGCTCAGAGGACCATGTGTTACTGGGGATGGAATTGGATTGACCCCATGCAAGGCAAGATCCCTCACCCTTGTATTATCTCTGCACCTCCAATTTGGTTGTATGACTTTTCAGATTCATACAACTGATACTCCTGGTCCTCTACCATGTAGAGACCAGATATAAGTGTTGTTGGGAGGGGAGAGGTGGAGGACAAAGGTG
Organism: Crocidura indochinensis; assembly: GCA_004027635.1. NCBI lineage: Eukaryota > Metazoa > Chordata > Mammalia > Eulipotyphla > Soricidae > Crocidura > Crocidura indochinensis. The sequence goes on along the minus strand of PVKC010032214.1, from coordinate 11,964 downwards.
TGGAGACAACTTCAAAGACTGCCATCAGTCCACTGGGGGAAGAAATTCAGCAGGGATTTGCAAGCTGGGCATGTAGGAAGCATTGTGTTCAAGTCCTGAAACCAAATTGTAAAGGCTACTGCCAGCATCAAGATGCAGGATGCTGGTGACTATGTCTAGGGTGAGTTCGGTGGAAACAGAGATCAGTGGACTACTTCAAGGTATCAGGGGAAAAAAAGTACAATATAGAGGCCTTGAGAGGAAGTACAATATAGAGACTTAGGGAGAAGGAAAAGTTTCCCTATCCCTATGACACATCTTCCCTTACACATACCTGCCTCACCTCTATGGCAGTGAGCCAGAGAGTACAACTGGTAAAGTACTTGTCTTGTACATGGTCAACCCAAACTTTCCCTGGCACCATATGGCACAACTAGATTTGGACCCAATGTCCCCTATCCCGTCCCTACCTAAAAAGAGGGTTGTGGAGCTGGGCGGTGGCGCTGAAGGAAAGGTGCCTGCCTTGCTTGCGCTAGCCCAGGACGGACCGCGGTTCGATCCCCCGGTTTCCCATATGGTCCCCCAAGCCAGGAGTGACTTCTGAGCGCATAGCCAGGAGTAACCCCTGAGCGTCACCAGGTGTGGCCCAAAAACCAAAAAAAGGGGGTGGGGGTGTGGGGGTTGTATGAGTCTAAAGGGATAATACCCTGATTGAATTTCCTGATACCACAGGTCCCCCAAAGCATTGTCGGGTGTCCCTGGAGGCTTCCAAGCATTAATGACTGGGTGGTCTGGGTAACCCCAGGCACTGCAGAGCCAGAGAAAAACCACAGCCTTGGTCCTCACCTTGAGCCCCTGGCCCTTTGATCAAAAATTTCAGAGGGAAGGCCTAGAGCAATAGGACAGTAGGTAGGGCACTTACATTTCACATGCCTGACTTGGTTTTTTGTTCTCTGGTCAGGAATAATTCTTGAGTGCAGAGCCAGGAGTAACCCCTGAGCTGTATATGACTAAAAAATTTTTTTCAGGTGCTAGAGCTATACCACAGCAGTAGGGCATTTACTTTGCCTACGGCTGACCCAGGACACATTAGGGTTCAATCTCCAGTGTCCCATATGGTCCCCCAAGCCAGGAGAGGTTCCTGAGCACCTAGCCAGGAGTAACCCCTGAGCATCACCAGTTGTGCCACACCCCCCCAAATTTTTTCAGGGGAATTAGAGAGATAATACAGCAGGTACAGCACTTGCTTTGTATACAGCAAACTCAGGTTCAATCCCTGGCAACCCATATGGTCCTCTAAGCACTGCCAGGAGAGTGATCCCTGAGAGCAGAGAGTCAGCCTGAGTCAGCAGGAGTGATCCCTGAGAGCTCTTCTTTCCTCTCTGCTGAGCTGATCTACGGACCGGGACCCCTGTCCCTCGGTAAGATGGTCTCACCCGACCCATGTGGGACTGATCGAGCCGTGTGATTGGGGATCCCAGAAACATAAAGACCACCACCGGCCGTGCTCTGCCTCTTCTCTCCTCTCTGCTGAGCCGATCTACGGACTGTAACCTCTCCAGGCCCCGTACCCAAACCCCTTTGAAACCCCTGAATTCCATACCGGCAAGGGGACTTAGGTGAATTCTGTTTATGGGTGATTGTCCTCCCACTGTAACTTTACCTTGTCCTCTCTCTTTACATCTTTGTTCTCATAAGAACAGAGTCAGCAGAGAGTCAGCCTGAGCACTGGAGGATGGGATGTCAAAACAACAACAAACTGCAGGGAAGTGGCCTCATGAAAATTATTTGGGAGCTTTACCCCTCTTGAGAAGGTTTGAGTAGTCACACAAACTTGGAAAACACTGCCTACTAGTTTCTCCTTTGAGATACTCACTGTACTGAAACTATTAAAAATCTTGAGACTTTCTAATGTAAAGATGCCAATACACTCTGTTCAGCCCAGTGCTTCCCAAACTGATTTCCTCAAGGAGTTCTCCCTTTTGCCATTAATGCCTATGAAGAACCCACAGTGTCTTACTGAGAGGGTGCTACTTTATCCTCTGCCCCACTGATTTATAGGTACCTTCCAGGGGCATCACAAATCGATTTTTCTAATGTTTCTGACCTTTCCACTGGGTGCATCCCAGTGCAGCCCCAAAGAAGTTGCTCACATCCCAGCCTTGGAAGAACCTAAGGCTGAGAGGTGACCTTGCTTGTCTGCCTGAGTTTGTGACCTTGAGCAAATCATTCTTTTTGTTTGTTTGGTTGGTTGGTTATTTTGTTTGTTTGGTTTTTGTTTTGTTTTGGGGTCACGCCTGACAGCACTCAGGGGTTACTCTTGACTCTATGCTCAGAAATCACTCTTGGCAGGCTCAGGAGACCATATGTGATGCCGGGATTCCAACCACCGATCTTCTGCATGCAAGACAAACGCCTTTCCTCTATACTATCTCTCTGGCCCCCAAGCAAATCATTCTTGCCCTCTAGACTCCATATAAAATGACACAATGTATGCCACACTTTCAGAGGACCTGGCCAAACACCAAACTCCCTAGGTTGTAGAGTGGGCACAGGAGCTCAACTGAGTCAATGATGGTCTTTCCCTGGGACAGACTCATTTACGAGGCAAGTGAGCATCTGAATGTATCTGGGTTATAAGAAGGTAAAGCCATTAATTCTAATACATTTTTCAGTGCTTTCATGACCCAAGGGAAGCTTATCATTGCTCACAGTAGTAAAAACTCAGTGAGGAGAGTCAGGGAAATAGTCCAGGAGGTAGGACTGAGTGTAATTGTCCCTTAGATTGAATCTGAATACAATCAGGTGTCATTCCTGAGCATGGATCCATGAGTACACAAGTTATGACCCAACTCCTACTCCTTTAGCCCCACCTTCTGCCCCCCAGTAACAGGGAAAGGATAGGTTAAGGAACTGAAAACTTGTGAGAAAAGTCAGAGAATTAACTAAGTAGGCTCTTAGCTGGGCCAGGGAAAGGTACAAGATGAGGTAGACTGTATTCTCCATCCCTTCACTCCCCACTCGGAGGTCACTGCAGCCACTTCCAACTACATGGCCATATCCACTGTCACTTCCTTCCACTCACCCATCTCAGGACTTCCTGTTCCCAGTAGCTCCAGCTAGTCTCAGGAGTGTGTTTCATTGAACATCAAATATCACATGTTCATCCCTGTACCAATCACTGTCTCAGATGAGTCTGTCTTGACCTATTCTTAAAGCCATGAACTAGTGGTTGTTCCTCTATCAACATGCTGTGAAGTTCAAGAAAAAGAAAGGAATGCTGGCAGGAAAACAGGCAGACATCTGTTAAGTCTACGTGCGTCTGATTCACATTAGTGGGTTAGGAGAGCAGTTTAGTAGGTGATAACCAGCGCTTAAAAAAAATAGAGTAAGAGAATGTTATTTAACTTTCACTGCATCAGAATCAACCAAAATGCTTGTTCAAAAAGACACAGCTCCTGATTCAGCAGATTTGGGATTGAGCCCAAGAAATTGCACCTTCTAATAAGCTCTCATGGGTAAAGTTGATGCTGCTGGTTGGGGGAACATAATTGGAGAATCGTTGGAATAGAAAACATCAGAATGTACCAAAGATGAGGAGGCTAAATTCTGTACTGGGAAAGTTTCGTTTTAGTGACATCTGCATGTTGACATGAGCTACTGTGTGAACAGCTTTTATTACTAAAATCACCCCAGCATCCCGATATGAAATCAGTTACCCAGAGTCACTAGCTACTAAACTAGGATTTAGAGACAAGTCTAAAATCATGTAATGTTGATATGGCTGAACTCAGCACACATAACTTACCAACGAATTTTTATCAAGTTATGTTTGCTACATGCAGATGAAATAACAACTAGACCCCCAAATACACTGATTGTAAACCCATAAAAAACTGACTTCTCTCTCATGTAGACAGCCCAGTGGTACAAATCCAGGACAGCTCTGCCAGCCTCCACAGGTGGTTTCCTCCTGGAGATTCAGGGGACTGTTTGGACAAGGAAAGAAAAACCCACACCTGTCCTTTTAAGGGCACAACCCAAAAATTACCTGGGTCGCTTTTATTTACATCCCAATGCCTGGGTTCCAGTCACATAGTCAAATTAGCTGCAGAGAAGGCTGGAAAACATAGTCTTGAGCTGGAAGTTGTGATGACTGGGGGCAATTTATAGATAACACCTGATAAGGGATTATGGAAAGGGTGACCCCTGAAAGAACCCCCAAGACAGTGTCCCACAGAGAACAGGACAATAGCCCAATATCCAATAATAGACCCAATATTTAATAGCTCCAATAGCCCTAATATCCAACCCCAATGGGGTTTTAATGCAGATTCTCTGCCCAGAGCTTTCTAAGTTGGGTTAACATTTTCCACGGGTTTCCACAGACAGCTTGCTTTCCAGTTTCTTACATCATGTCAAGTAGTTTCCGATGTTAAGCTTCCAAGTTTATGTGCTTAGGAAATGATTTACTTTATCAAAAAGGATGCCTTGTGGCTATGGTTAAAATCATGTACCTTCAGCTGACAAAAGGATCACCTCCAATTGGACACAGATTAACCCATATTATACTTTATGCCTGGCCTCATCTGTACTGACCCTGCCACTGAACTTCACCCCACCCCACCCCCTCTTATTCCCAACTGCAGATGCTTCCTTTTCTAATCTTTCCCAAAAAGCAGTGACTCATAAACAAGAACAGATTTCTCTTGCTTGCAGAAAAGGTAAATTGCTAGCAGAAATAAATTTGCAGATGCTACGATTTCACAGAAAGGAGCTCGTTGGTGGAGAGGGTTGGGTCTCCTGCCTTGCCCCTCCCATCTGTACCCTTTATTCTTTCTCCCCAGCCCAGCTGGTGCTACAGGACCCCTCAGGGAATACTGAAGTTGGGCTTGGCCTTTAAGAATGACTTTTTTATTTTTCTTCCTGTGTGTGTCCTAGTTTCTGAGCTGGAAATGGAATCAAAGCACCCCCTCCTAAAGTGGAGGACCCCAATATCTCAGGTTTGCATGGTAAACCAACATTTATTTCCATAGATTACGCTCAGCTCGAGGAACCTACCCAGGACTTGTAGCAGGCTGAGGGGCCCAGATCAGCTGAGCATTCTACTTTTAAGGGTGAGGGCATGTGGCAGGGCCAGGATGAGGGGTTCAGGCTGCCCCTATCTCATCAGTTGCTGAGTGCTCTCTTCTTGCTGTCTCCACATGTATCTAACTCAATGCTCATAGCTGTGGGAAGCTATTGCACCCATTTCACAGACAAGTCAGCCTTCCACTAGTCATAGAAACAGACCAGGGTTTCAAGGGGTTTGATTTTTCTTCCAGTCCTCCTTCTCCTCTCCCTCTTTTCTCCTCTTCTCCCAGTCCACCCACCCATCTCCCTGGCATCCCACTCCTCCCTCCATTTCTCTGCCCATAGGAATCCTCCCTCCTCCCTTCCCATTTCTCTTTTCACACTAAATACAGAGCATCCTTGGAGAACATTTTCATTTTCCCAAAGAAATCAAATATGGAAGAGCTGGCATGAAAGCGGGGCGTCTCTGAGCCCCTTAGGAAAAGCTCGGTTTCCAGCAGACCAAAGGTTCCCAAGTTACAGGACATTTCCCAACTCTCATGGCCATCCAAAGATGCAGGAGATTTGCAAGATTTGCAAGAGTGATTCTTTGACATTTGTCAAACATCCCTCCACTTCCCTCCCATGCCTGAAAGTTCCTTTGAGCTTTGAGTTTCTAAGAAAATTTAGCCCTATATTCCTACCCCTATACACTGCCTTCTCAGACAAGGAGAGTCATTTCCAATCCTAGACAGAAAAACTCTCAGTGTCCTCTATCCGCCTTCCTCAGCGACTAGAGGGAGTCCAAGCTGCTTCTGCTCTAGATAATTCAGGTCAGAAAAGCACCAGCTGTGGCCCCTGGCTCGCCCGAAGCAAGCCGGGTGCCCCACACTAATTCCTGCACTGCAAAGGCCTGACTTGTGGTCCCCACAGGCAGCAGATGGCAAGCTAACTTCTGCGTTGCCATGGCAGCCGTGGGGGACTGTGTGAGGAGACAGCGCTGTCTTGTGCCTAGATTACATGAGGGCACATGGGTAGGCGTGTATGCAAGTCTCAGATGTTTCTATTCCCTCCCCCAACCCATCAGGTGGCTGCAGGCTTTTCTGGGGTACAAGACCTGGATGCCAAGGTCCTGGGCTCCTCTCTGTAGTGGAACAAGGCTAGTGGTGGGATCAGCTGCAATCTGGGGGCTTCCAGAGTTCACAGCCCCCTACATGAAGGGTCAGGGAGCTAGTACATGGAGGCTTACCAGAGAAAGGAGCAGCTCCCAGAAGTCAAAACCAAAATGAGGCAAAAAAAAAAATCAAAGGACAGAATATCTGGGCCACCTACCCTTCCTGGAAGAGATAAAGAAGTTAAGGCTTCTGAAAGGCCAAGTCCAACCCAGAGCAATCCCCTGTCCTGCTACCCTCAGGCTCACTACAGGCCCTCCTATGTACTGGGCCCAAACTAGTGGTGGAGCAGATGCTTTAGAAACCACAGGCCATGATGCCCATGAGCAGGATCTTCCAGTCCACTCCCAGATCCAGCTACACTCTCTAAACATCGACCCTGAATTCACAATGATTCTAGACAAAAGGGTGATGCAGCCTATTTGCAGGAGGTATACATATTCCCATCAGGCACAGAAAGTAGTGCCCAACCCCTTAGGCCCCACTAGTAGGCCCCACACACTCAAGCACATGCCACAAATGGGCAGAAAGAGTCCCAATGAATTTCACTGACTCACACCACCCCCCCTACACAGGAAGAACAGAGAGAGGCTGGGTACCCCTTGCCTCCTCCTGAGGCCAAGTCAAGACTGGCAGGGTCATGGATAGGGCAGCTTGGGGCATTCTGACTCAGAGTGTTGAACCCTGCAGACATTGTGGTCAGGGATGTCCCTGGGTGGAGCCCAGGAGAGAGGTATGTAGCCACAGTCAAGCATGATGGCTTGATAATCACCGAGGACAGAGGGCAGGCTGGAGGCTGAGCTCCAGAAAGTTTCCTGAGCTAGGCTGAGTCTTGGGTGGGTGAGAAAAAGGAGGAACCGGCTCTACCCTGCCTAAGTCCTGGCCCCCCTGTTTTCCTCCTGGGGCCAGAAAGCTGAGGTGCTGCTGGGAGAAGCTGAGCATGAACTTGCAACCTGGAGTCAAGAGAAAGGTAGGTCAGGCTCCATCTCTGCCCATAGGAGCATCCTGGGCAGGGTCCTGTCTACTTTCTCCCTGGATATGAAGGGAATGCTTTTGGCACTGCTGCTCTCTGTGCTTCCACTGAGACTCATGTCACAAGGCCACTTGTCACTCAACTAACATGGTTGAATGCTTAATCTGTTCCTTTCCAGCCACCATCCTGCATGATTCTTGGGAAAATGAGAAGAGGTTTCACCACCCATGGAAAACCATGGTCCTCCCAGTCAGCCATGTGGGCAGACTGCAGGAGCCAGACCAGAGCACAGACATTCCACTGGGACAGAATCCCAGTTCATGGACAGAACACAAAGCTGGAGGTGAGAGTCCAGTCACTGGGTGGCCTTGGGCAATTCCCACTCTATACTTGAGTTAGCCTATCATTAATATGAGTTCATAAAAGTAGCCTGGACTTCAAGGGATCTCACTTTCTGGAATTCTGTGTCATCAGTAGCAGCCAGGCTAGAGTAAGGCAAGGCTTCTCCCCAACATGGAGGATTCCCAAGCCCCACTGGGATAAGCTCTGCCTGGAGTTGCACAGACAACCTCATGTCAGAGGGAAATGCATGCAGAGTTCTGGGGGTGTGTGGATGAGAACAACCTGGCAGTGTACCAAGCAAGGGCCCCAGTCACACCCTCACTCCAACCAGAAGTTAACTTCACCTTTGTCTGACTTCAAACGTCACCCCCATGAAAATAATCTTATGGGCAAATATTTCTAAGTGTGTTCACTGAGTTGATCTGCAATGCTAGCACTGGCTTTTGTGATTACCCAGGTGTTAGAGAAAGCAGGGCCCACACTTGCCTACACACAACAGCTAGATAGTGGAAAACCAAAGTCAGAAGCAAGCAGTCTCGAGGCAGAAGGTAATCCTGGAGAGAACCACAGACAATCCCATCTGAGGTCGCGAGCAGGATCAAAACCTGCCTTTTCCCACTGTTCATGCATTAGCTCCCCGCTGACTCAGTGATACCAGGTAATAGCCATGACCCACAGTCTGCAGACCAGCTGGCGTTTGTTGCGGCTTTGCACTAGGCTCATTGATGCCAGCTTGCCTTGCTCCTGGGTCTGATGATAGCTGGAGGTGGGCAGGGGTTGGCAAGTTGGGGAGAATGTCTTGCTCACTTAAGGAGTTGTCTGGCAGCTGGGATGATGGAAGTGACCTCATCCTCCAGTCAGGGCGGTAGCACTGACATGAATGTCACAAGGGTCAGAGAGAGGGAACATATGGAAAGGGAGGTAGAAAAGAAAAAGGGAAGATGGAAGGGAAGGGAAAGAAAGAGAGGGAAATGAGGGAAGGGAAAGGAAGGGACAGAAAGAGAGGGAGAGAGAAAAGGGGAACTAACTACAAGTATTCATCATCTTTCAACCTAAATACAGTTCAATCTCATGGTTCCTTCAGTCACTTTGGGGTAACCAAAGCATACCACCTGGCAGGCTGGGCAAACAGACTGCAATGCTTGAAGGGAGAATCACATACATTTCTTTTATTATTTACTTATCATTAGTTGATAATATTGCACATTTCAGGGGGTTGGATTCATACCTCCATATGAATATAATACCACTCCTGCCACCCTACCACCAAGAAGAGACCTATAAGTCCCTTTGCCTTCCCCTGCAGTAACTATCATAAAATTCACAGAGCCTTAAAATTCATTTCTGGCTTATATGTGTGTGTGAGTGTGTCTGTGAGTATGTGTGTTTGCTGATTCCTTTGTTTTTTTTTTTTTACTCATTCTCAACATGAGTGAAACACGTTGATAATTATCTTTCTCTGTCTCCCCCTTTCCATCCTTCCTTCCTTCCTTCTTTCCTTTCTTCCTTCTCTCCTTTCCTTCCTTCTTCATTTAGCAGCTACTTCAAGTTCCTCTCATTTCGTCCCAAATGGCACCATTCTATCTTTTCTGCGGCAATCTAGTATTCCACTGGTGATGATATTTATCACCATCACTTCTTCGTCCAGTCATCTATCAATAGACATTTAGGTGGATTCCACATTTTGCTGTTGAGAATAAAAAAGCTGCAAAATCATTTTGTGTAAAGTGTGATCACAAAGAAAAGGAAAGAACTGGCCACATTTCTGGAATCCCCCACACCCTCTATTTTTCACTCCTTTTCCCATAGCCTCTTATTCTACCAGAGTCATAGACAACTAAGACAAAAACACTTGGAAATTACCCATTCTAAGGACGGATAGGCGGAAGCCCAGAAGGAAAAGAGGATGCCAGAAGTCTCTGCCCAAGATCTTCTCTAGGCTCAAGGGACAGTGCTCCGTAGCCACAGCTGCTCATATCTTTGTTACCAGCCCACTGTGTTGGCACTTGCACTTGGCCCCAAGCCCTCCCTTTCTCCAGACTGAATACTCTGTATTTATATGAGTCACACCCAACCCTGACATTTGGTTAATTGTCTTCCACACACAAAGGACCTTTACCCATTATTCAAGTCTCTTCATCAAACATAATGGGGGTGGGGGAGGCAGAAACAAGAGAAACAATCACTTCCAATGTTCCTAGAGGGGTCATGCATTGTTCTTGGCCCAAATCCACTCATTGGATGCTCCCACCAGCCCAGTAAGCATGTTATGTGTAATGTATGATGTTACCTCAAATCAAAGAAAGGAGAATTAAGCTTAGCAAAGTACAGGGGTTCATGACCGGAACTTTAAGCTCTAATGTCTCATAGGTGGACAGTATTAGAGGGAGACCCAAACATGGGCAGACCTAGGTCCCACTCCCAGGTCCTATTATGCTGAAGAGAGCTTTAAGGAAGACATTAAACCCAGATTCTTTTTAGTTGGTTTCAGTTTGGGGGCCCTGCCTGGCAGTGCTCATACCTTACTCTTGGCTCTGTACTCAGGGATGACTCCTGACTGTACCTCTGTCCCTGAGAGACAATAAGCGATGCTGAGACTCAAACCAGAGTTGACTGCCTGTAAGGCCAGTACCCAATCCCTGTACTGTCTCATCTCTGGGCTGGCTTCCTTCCTTCCTTTCTTCCTTCCTTCCTTTCTTCCTTCCTTCCTTTTTCTTTCTCTCTCTTCACTTCTTTCTTTCTTCTTTCCTTTATTGCTTTCTTTTTCTTCTTTCTCTTTCATTACTTTCTTTTCATTCTTTTTCTTTCCTTTCTTCTTTTCCTTTCTTTATTTTCCTTTCCTTTCTTCTTCTTTTCTTTATTTTTCTTTTCTTTATCTTTCTTTCCTTTCTTCTTTTCCTTTCTTTATTTTTCTTTTCTTTCTTCTTTCTTTCCTTTCTTTTCTTTTTTCTCTTTCTTTTTCTCTCTTTCTCCCTTTCTAGTCTTCCTTTCTTTCTTTTCTTTTTTCCTACACTGTGGCCCCTGGTGACTTTCTGAGCCATGCTAGATCTGAGCAGTACTGACTCATAAGGTCACTGATCCAACAACCTTGGGGGCCAAGGTGAGCACCTAGGCATCAAAAACAATCTCTTTAGTCCCACAACCCACTGTGCACAGCCTGGTAAGAGGTAAAAAAGAAAAAAAAGAGGTGTTGTGTGTGAGCTTACTATGTGTCAGGGTACAGAGAAAGAGGAACAGAGACAGAGAAGAAAGGGAAAGAGAAAAGAAGGAAAGGAAAAGGGTTTTGTTCAGGGAATTCTCTACCCGGGTTCAAATCCTAGCCCAGTCACCCAATATCTGTGTGGCTTAGAGGCTATATCTCCCCTCTCTGCACCTCAGCATTCTGCATCATAAAATGAGGGTGATAATGCTAGTCCTCACCTCCTCAGTTTGTGGCGATGATTCAATGCTTCGCATAATAAGGCCATTCCTGGCACACAGTAAATGCTCAACAAACGTTGGCACATAGAAAATGCTCGACAAATGATCATCCAATGGCTTCTGAAACGTCAGAGAACAGACTCGATATGCTGCTGACAAATCAGCTTCTAAAATCTCCCTGAGGAACTTGAATCACCCCTAGATGCCCTGGAGGGATGAGAGGTAAACTGCTCAGAGCTCTGTCCTCCACAACCCCAACAACTGGGTTCCATTTTCAGAGACTCAGCGCAGAGCAGTGTCCCATCCCATAAGGGTGCAGATCAAAGCAACACCGAAACATTGCCAGCCCAGAGACGGTGAACTTCGCTCTGATCTGCAAGATTGGCACATCGATGGGTGGCTCAGACACAGCATCGGTGTTTATTTCCAGACCTGGCCTTGGTCTGATCTGACATGTTCCTGTACTGAGCTCCTGGTAGACAGAGGCATCTGTGAACCGCAGCAGGAAGGAGAACCTTTCCCCAGACACCCCACTCTAAAGAAGGGTGCGAGAAGAAAAACCTCATCCAGGATGCTAAAAAAATAAAACCCTCCAAGTAACAATTTAGCAGCTGTAGTTGCCAGGGAGATGTGGGATGCAGGAGGCACTGCCTGCTGCATAGCAGAGCCCCTACCTCCACCCCAGGGGGGCCTTCTCCTGGTGTCATCATGGGGGTGAGGGGCCAGAGCTGGAAACAGGAGCCTGAGGATCACATTCCCCCTTTGTCACCCTGTGTCCTCAAAGCAGAGGGCACAGGCCAGACAATGGACTGATGGACAATAGGGAGTAGCAGATGGTCTGCCTCCACCCCCCTCATGCCAGCTGGTACCACTCAGCTTGCCAGGCCTCGGGAGGGGTCGAGTGGGGTCCCAGGACCAGCTGACCGCAGACCCCTGCTTTGCATATGCCTACACTGGGCTTTGTGAAAGGGGCTCGGGATGCACATGAAGACCCCTTCATGATAGAAATTAGAAAATAAAAGAAGA
>PVKC010032213.1:0-14336 GCA_004027635.1 Crocidura indochinensis | reverse complement strand
GCTGGATCGTATGGGAGCTCGATTTCCAGTTTCTGGAGGAATCTCCATATCACTTTCCATAAAAAAAATGCTGGTGGCATTCCCACCAGCAGTGGATAAGACTTCCTTTCTCTCCACATCCCCGCCAACACTGTTTGTTCTCGTTCTTTGTGATATGTGCCATTCTCTGTGGTGTGAGGTGGTACCTCATAGTTGTTTTGATTTGCATCTACCTGATGATTAGTGATGTGGAGCATTTTTCCATGTCACTTTTTGCCATTCATATTTCTTCTTTGTCAAAGTTTCTGTCCATTTCTTCTCTCCATTTTTTTGATGGGATTAGATTTTTTTTCTTGTAAAGTTCTGTCAGTGCCTTGCATATTTTGGAGATTAGCCCAATATCTGATGGGTATTGGGTGAATAGTTTCTCCCAATCAGTGTGTGGCTCTTGTATCCTGGGCGCTATTTCCTTTGAGGTACAGAACCTTCTCAGCTTAATATATTCCCATCTGTTAATCTCTGCTTTCACCTGCTTGGAGAGTGCATTTTCCTCCTTGAATATGCCTGTAGTCTCAGTGTCCTGGAGTGTTTTGCCTACGTGTTGTTCTATATATCTTATGATTTCGGGTCTGATATCAAGGTCTTTCATCCATATGGATTTTATCTTCTTATTTGATGTTAGCTGGGGTCTAAGTTCAATTTTTTGCAAGCGGCTAGCCAGTTGTGCCAACATCACTTGTTGAAGAAGCTTTCTTTGCTCCGTTTAGGATTTCTTGCTCCTTTATCAAAAATTAGGTGACTGTATGTCTGAGGAACACTTTCTGAGTATTCCAGCTTATTCCACTGATCTGAGGGCCTGTCCTTATTCCAATACCACGCTGTTTTGATAACTATTGCTTTGTAGCAAAGTTTAAGGTTAAGGAAAGTAATTCCTCCCATGTTCTTTTTCCCAATGATTGCTTTTGCTATTCTAGGGTGTTTATTGTTCCAAATGAATTTCAAAAGTGCCTGATCCACTTCTTTAAAGAATGTCGTGGGGATCTTTAGAGGGATCGCATTAAATCTGTATAATGTCTTGGGTAGTATTGCCATTTTGATGATGTTAATCCTGCCCATCCATGAGCAGGGTATGTGTTTCCATTTCCATGTATCTTCTCTTATTTCCTGGAGCAGAGTTTTATAGTTTTCTTTGTATAGGTCCTTCACATTTTTAGTCAAGTTGATTCCAAGATATTTGAGTTAGTGTGGCACTATTGTGAATGGGGTTGCTTTTTTAATGTCTATTTCTTCCTTATTAGTATTGGTGTATAAAAATGCCATTGATTTTTGTGTGTTAATTTTGTAACCTGCCACCTTGCTATATGAGTCTATTGTTTCTAGACGCTTTATGGTAGAGTCTTTAGGGTGTTCTAAGTAGAGTATCATGTCATCTGCAAAAAGTGAGAGCTTGACTTCTTCCTTTCCTATCTGGATTCCCTTGCTATCTTTTTCTTGTCTAATCGCAATAGAGAGTACTTCCAGTGCTATGTTGAATAGGAGTGGTGAGAGAGGACAGCCTTGTCTTGTGCCAGAATTTAGAGGGAAGGCTTTTAGTTTTTCTCCATTGAGGATAATATTTGCCACTGGCTTGTAGTAGATGGCCTTAACTATATTGAGAAAGGTTCCTTCCATTCCCATCTTGCTGAGAGTTTTGATCAAGAATGGGTGTTGAACCTTATCAAATGCTTTCTCTGCATCTATTGATATCATGTGATTTTTATTTTTCTTGTTGTTGATGTTGTGTATTATGTTGATAGATTTACGGATGTTAAACCAGCCTTGCATTCATGGGATGAAACCTACTTGATCGTAGTGGGTGATCTTCTTAATGAGGCATTGGATCCTATTTGCCAGGATTTTGTTGAGGATCTTTGCATCTGCATTCATCAGCGATATTGGTCTGTGATTTTCTTTTTTTGTTGCATCTCTGTCTGGGTTAGGTATCAAGGTGATGTTGGCTTCATAAAAGATATTTGGAAGTGTTCCGTTTTTTTTCGATTTCATGAAAGATTCTTGCCAGGATTGGTAGTAGTTCCTCTTGGAAAGTTTGAAAGAATTCATTAGTGAATCCATCTGGGCCTGGGATTTTTTGGGGGGCAGACATTTGATTACTGTTTTAATTATCAATAGTGATGGGGGCACTTAGATATGGTACATCCTTTTCCTTCAACCATGAAAGATTATAAGAGTTCAAGAATTTATCCATTTCTTCTAGGTTCTCATTTTTAGTGGTGTAGAGCTTTTCAAAGTAGTTTCTGATAACCCTTTGAATCTCTGCCATATCAGAAGTGATCTCTCCTTTTCATTCCTGATAGGAGTGATCAAGTTTCTCTCTCTCTCTTTCTTTGTTAGTGTTGCCAGTGGTCTATCAATCTTGTTTATTTTTTCAAAGAACCAACTTCTGCATTCATTGATCTTTCTGATTGTTTTTTGGATTTCCACTTCATTGATCTGCTTTCAGCTTTGTTATTTCCTTCTGCCTCCCTATTTTTGGGTCCTTTTGTTGAGCACTTTCTAGTTCTATGAGCTGCATCATTAAGCTCCTCAGGTAAGCCCCCTCTTCCTTCCTGATGTGTGCTTGCAAAGCTATAAGTTTTCCTCTCAGTACTGCTTTTTCTGTGTCCCATAAGTTCTGATAGTTTGTGTCTTCATTATCCTTTGTTTCCAGGAACCTTTTCATTTCCTCTTTGATTTCATCTCGGATCCACTGGTTATTCAGTATGAGGCTTTTTAACTTCCAGGTGTTAAAGTTTTTCTTCTGTGATCCTTTGGAATTCACAAATAATTTCAGAGCCTCATGGTCAGTAAAGGTAGCCTGCAAAATTTCTATCCTCTTGATATTATGCAGATATGTTTTATGTGCCAGCATGTAGTGTATCCTGGAGAATGTCCCATGTATATTGGAGTAGAATGTGTATCCAGATTTGTGGGGATGGAGGTCCTATATATATCCACTAGGCCTCTTTCTTCCTTTTCTCTTTTCAGGTCCAGTATATTCTTGTTGGTTTTCAGTCTGGTTGACCTATTCAGTGTTGACAAAGCTGTGTTGAGGTCTCCCACAATTATTGTGCTATTATTGATGTTATTTTTCAGCTTTGTCAACAATTGTATTAAATATTTTGCTGGACCCTCATTCGGTGCATATATGTTCAGAAGAGTGACTTCTTCCTGCTCTACATACCCCTTGATTAATATATAATGTCCATCTTTGTCCCTTACAACCTTTCTGAATATAAAGTTAGCATTATCTGATATTAGTATGGCCACTCCAGCTTTCTTATGGGTGTTGTTTGCTTGGATAATTTTCCTCTAGCCTTTTATTTTGAGTCTATGTTTGTTCTGACTATTCCGGTGCATTTCTTGTAGATAGCAGAAAGTTGGATTGAGTTTTTTGATCCATTTAGCCACTCTGTGTCTCTTAACTGGTGCATTTAGTCTATTGACATTGAGAGAAAGAATTGTCCTGGGATTTGCTGACATCTTTATACCGAAGTTTGGTGTGTCTTTTGGTTAGTTTTGTCAGTGGGACAGTGGGTACGGGGGGGTAGGGGGGGTTTTTGGAATGTAATTTAGGACTTTCAAAAAAAAAGTTCCGCAAAGCTTCTGATAACTTTATAACTAGACTTACCTAATCATGTCTCTTCCTGTTGTCTTTCCTCTGAGCCCTTTTCTCCGTCTCTCTCCTCTCATCCTTTTTCTTCCCATCTGCTTCTCCATCTCTTCACCATGACAAGCATACAGACTTGAACACTCTTCTGTGTTCTTCCAAGAACTGTGAATCCATGTTCATCCAGATGTAACCAAAAATGTCACCCACATGTCTCCAAAACTGTTGTTTCTCTGAACCTTCAAAACTCCCAACAGTTTTCAAATACAATAGTTTTGTTTCCTTTAGTTTCTGTGATGGAAAATGTTTTCAAAGACAATTTTACTCCTGCCTTCTGGTTATACTAGAAGTTAAGTTCAGTGGGGACTTTTTTTTTTCTTCCCTAATTTGTTGGTGAGAAGTTTCAAAAACCAGTTTTCAAGTTGTGGTCTTTTCAAACACGTCTTTAGCACATAAGTGACACATTTCAATAAAGAATTTTCAAGACTGACAAAAAAAAATTTTTTCCTGCAGGTGAGGCTGCCTGTTTCAGAGGCGGGTGGAGACATGCACACTGATTCCTGCTCCTTTCTGGCCACCTTGGGTTATGCGGTTTCCAGCTGCCTGAGACTCATTCTCATCAGCGTTCCTGCTGGTGAGTCTTCTTGCTTCAGAGGAAATCTAATTATAATTAGAACTCAGATGCCAGCACCCCTTTATGCCTGTTCTCTGTGCTGTGCTGCATTTTCGGCCTGATTTCACTCTGAAGTCCAACATTTCTCCCTGGATTGCCTTCTCTGCTGTGTGCTCGGGCCTAAGATCTGATCCTGGGTGAGCCTTCATCCACGGAGGACTCCATTCCCTTGTAGGCAAATCCGACCCACCCTAGCCAGAGGAGTGTGGCCACGTACATCACTTACCCAATGAATACCACCACAACACGTAGAAAAACCCACAATACAAGTGTGACAATGGGGAAACAACGCAGGCCAGCATCAGACATAGAGAACGAAGATGACAATTCTGATGATCAGATAATGACCAACGAACTAATCAATCTCTCAGAAAAGGACTTTAGAAAAGCAATATGGAAGATGCTCAAAGAACTATCGAGTTGAACAGAACACTAATAGGAACCAAGAAAATATGAAGACAGAAATCACAAAACTCCAAACTGAAATAACATGTCAACTAGCAGGCCTGAAAAACTCAGTAAATGAATTGAATGACAAAATGGATAAGCTCAACACCAGGATAGAGGAAGCTGAGATTAGAATTGGTGCTGTGGAAGACGAGATAAATAACAACTCCATATAGTGGGAGAGATTGGAAAAAAACTTAAAACTAACGAACAGACAATGGAAAATATAGTCAAAGAATGGGAACAGATGAAAATTGAAGTCTATGATAAGATCAACAGAAACAACTTAAGAATTATTTGAGTCCCAGAGACACAGGAAGAAAATTTCCAGGAAGAATCTACGGTCAAGAATATCATTAAAGAGAAACTTCCAGAGCATACGAATGTATGTGATCAAATCCTGCATGCTCGAAGAGTACCAACCAAAAGAAACCCCAGAAAAAATACCCCAAGACACATCCTAGTCACAATGTCGAATCCCACAGATAGAGACATAATTCTGCAAACAACAAGATCAAAAAAGGAAATACATTCAAGGAAGCATCCTTGAGATTTACAGCAGACCTATCACCAGAAACACTCAAGGCCAGAAAGCAGTGGTGGGATATTGTGACAAGATTTAATGAAATGAATGCTTCACCTAGAATTCTGTACCCAGCGAAACTCACTTTCCGGTTTGATGGAAAAATACATGGTTTCTCAAACAAAAACCCACTCAGAAACTTTATAGATTCAAAACCACACTTAAGACAAACATATTATTTAACCCTTGTCTTATATTTCTCTAAGATAGCAAATTCTCTTCAAGAATTTTAATAAACCCAGTGATTAAAGTTAGTTAACTAAAATGGTAAGGTATAAAGACCAGCACATGTCTTACTTAGAAATTCAGGGACTTGTTTCCTGACATCCTGATTTCATTCTTGGTCTAACTGTACTTTAGTTCTTTGCTGTAATATCAGAGTTCATCCTATCCCATATGTATTTTTTAGTCATGAACTCTGAATTTAATTAACATGAGAAAATAACTCATTTTATACTACTTCATGTATTAATACTGCTTAGAGTACATATCAAAATTTCCCTTCTGATTTAGTGTACCAAAGTTGACAGTGATTATTTCTTCTTTACATAATAAGTTTAATATTCAATGTTATAATTTTTTAATGATAAAAATTGTTATGTACTGAAGTATATCTCAC
This sequence comes from Crocidura indochinensis, assembly GCA_004027635.1. NCBI lineage: Eukaryota > Metazoa > Chordata > Mammalia > Eulipotyphla > Soricidae > Crocidura > Crocidura indochinensis. The sequence continues at coordinate 8,389 of PVKC010032213.1, read as the reverse complement.
CAACCAACATTACATGTGGAATTCCCTATTACTCAGCACCTTTGGAAATGCCTGTATTAGAGATATAATATAAGCTTTTAAAAGTTAATTAAGGTTGAATGAAATGGATCCATATTCAATATGATTAGTTTCATAAGAAAAAGGACATACATCACTCAAAGAGGCCCTAATAATGTCTGTGCAAATGATAACAGTGTGAAGTCACCTGAGGGCTTATATCTACAAGTCATGGGGAAGGGTCTCAAAGGAAACCGGTGAGGTTCACTTTCAGCTGCAGTAATTGAAGAGTTTTAAATTATAGAAATGTGAGAAAACATACTTCTGAGATCAGGACCATACAATCCGTGGTATTTTTTTTTATGATAGCCTTGCAAAATAATACATAAATGAATTGCATATAAATATATAAGGCATAGTTACTCAATTTATATATGACAAGTTAATTGAGTCTATTATATGATAATTCAGGAATAAAAGACAGGTGAAATGTTAGACCCAGTCATTATTATGTTTTCGTTGGGCCATTGGGTTTTTTCTACTAGCATTTGTATTGAAACTATGCAATATATATAAATTCTGAATTCATTACTTTTAAAACCCCAGTCAATGCAAGGATTAATGGCAAATATAAACTATTGATTCTTTAGAAGAATTGCAAGTATACTTAGATTAGCTATGTTTATTGGAAAAGAATAGCTTAATGAAAAAGATTATTGAAAATAGGGGAGTTAATATGTTTTTCTCAAATCATTTTAATGTGCATGAAAGAACATGAAAACCTGGGTAATATATTGCAGGCCTTGAATTTCAACTATTCCATATTCTCTTTGCAGGATATTGGAAAAGTCAGTTGTCTTCTCTTTTTGACTCTAAGAAAGTTAAATATATCTGTTTTAACTCAAACAGAAGGTCTTATTACTTCATAGACTAGTGCTAGAATTTCAATATATATTTTCATCTACTAGGTTTGTTGGCATATGGAAGCAATCAGTAAATAGAATTATCATCATCTTACTTAAAATTCTGAGTTAGTGGGCTCAGATAAATCACTGGCAGGAACCTTCAGAAAGTGCTTCAAGAAAATTAAAGATAGAATAACTCTTCCCTCAGACATCTAGTCAAAGTGAGTAAAGAATTAATATATTTACAATACAGAAGAAAAGTTGAAAACTATGTACACTAGAAAACTCATAACAATTAGGTACAGCTATCTATCCAACATTTCTGGTCTCCAAAGTCACTCATCTTTTCCATACACTTGTCTATTTAGCTGTTTCTTTATAGGATCTAGAGAGCATTTCTATTTTTAATCAAATCTTAAAATTCAGTGAGAAAGAATACTTTAGAATATTGCTCAGTTGTAAAACTTAGGCCTTATATGCATGAGACCCTGCGTTCAAACCCATATGACTGAATGAAATTAGCCAATACCATAAGTGCCTTCTGAGCTATAGTGTAACTGATAACTAAGATGGTGAGAAATATAGGCTAGTTTCCCTAGGATTAGTGTCTTAATATAGAGCTAAAAAAATGAGAAAATATATAAACACAAATTGAATTAGTAATAGTGGGAAAACAGGAACCTGTGTAAAAATAGGTCATTTCTTTGTTTTTGCTTTGTTTTCCATTTTGGGGGGGGGTTTGGGCCACACCCATTTGGTACTTAGGGGTTACTCCTAGCTAGCTCAGAAATCGCTGCTGGCTTGGGGGGGATCATATGAAATGCCAGGGGGTCGAACTGCAATCCGTCCTATGTTAGCGCTTAAAAGGCAGACACCTTACCTCTAGCGCCACCTTTCCTGCCCCTGTTTTCCTTTTTTTCTTCCAGCAGAGCCACATAACTTGAATCACCTTGTTCTGCTTCATGAATTGAGGGAGAAAATAAAAATAAACCATACCAAGATCAAACAGCAGTATGAACATTAAGTGGAATTAAAAAATGTTCTGCTTAAACATCAAACCTAAAGTCAGTAACAGAATAGATACCCTATCTACAACAAGCTATACACAGAGGGGAATATTTTCACTAGCACTGCACTCCAGAGGTCAAAAGGAAAAGATATGAGACACATGCTGGGAATTGAGGTGGAGGAAGGACAACCCTGGTGGTGAGAATGGCCCTGGCTCATTGTCACTATGTACCATAAATACTACTGTAAAAGATTTGTTATTCACTCTTTGTTCCAATTAAAAAAATAGGTTTAATGAAACGACCCTTTGGAATATCTTCTGAGGATTTTTTTGCAATGAAACAGTAACACAAAGTAAAATTGAGCTGCCAAAAGAAAAGAAATAAAACCAACTTTTGGAATAAAAAATTTCTCCTGTGCTTTGATGGAACTTCTAGCACAAACCCAGTCTTAATACCTCTCAGTGACTAGTGCTGAAATCAATGTGAGTAATCAGTCATGATATGCCACAGCGTGTTGCATATACCTATGGTCTTGTTTGTTTCACTGCAACAAACCTGGAAGTAATTTTTCTTTTCAACATGGCAGAACTTAATCTCCCAGGGAAGAGCACCCATGTAGAGATTAGAGGATTTGGAGTAATTTCAGACTTCTATGGTTTACCTTCTTTCACTTTCCATTATTCTGTCCCAGGAGACTTGCTATTACCAACCAACAAACACACACAGGAGAAAGTTTTGGTCTCCATAAGGATTACATTATATATATTTTAAGAATTCTAGAAATATACTTTCAGGCAGCGTAGCATTTTTAGAAAAAGGAAAATGAATATCAACCAGAGAGAATGAACAGACTTCCATTAGAATTTACATTATATAGACTTAGAAATTTTAATAGGAAAATGTGTGAAGAGAGTACAAGTTTTGTGTAGAGAGAAATGAATATTCATTTTCAGATCACTTCCTATGCAATCATTGTATATGCCAATATATTATCCTCAGGATATTCCATAGTGAAAGTCTGTTATAAAAAATGGGTGCCCGAAAGATAGGACAACTTAATTTGGAGTTCAGGTTTCTAAAGGGTATTTATGCTATAAAGTCAATGTAAGCTATATAAAGCTAATGTGGAATAGAAGAAGATATTAGTGAATTCTAGTACAGGCTAATGAGCTCACATGCCGTTTTCAGGAATAGAGATTATCTTCAACCCAAGCACCTTGCCTTCATTGAAGCATATTATTACTAAGCGAACTGATTAGTTTCTCCAGACTCCAAGTTTAACCACTCTATCTGGGCCTGTTGGATTTACAACACCATTAGAAAAATCTAACTTAGAATCAAATTAAACGTACCGAAAAATTTTGGGAGTATTTGGCACAACTTTAAGAAAATAAAAATGAGCTTAACATATAATAGAAGAAATCACTTTACATAATTTTTGTCAAAAGTTAAATAAATCAGATAGGTACAAAGAATTAGTAGATAGCTCCCACAACTATTGCATCTATTTTTCCTTTGTGATATTTTTTTTAAATATTTTTGTTTGTTTTTTAGGCCACACCCGTTTGATGCTCAGGGGTTACCTGAAGCTAAGAGCTCAGAAATAGCCCTTGGCTTGGAGAGCCCATATGGGACGCCGGGGGATCACCACTGTCCTTTTTTGGCTAGCGCCTGCAAGGCAGACACCTTACCTCTAGCACCACCTCACCGGCCCTGATATGTTAAATGTTTTAATTACACATTATATGTTACATACTGATGATAGAGACCTCTGCTTGTTTCTGAATATATAAATGTTTTAATTATACATTATATGTTACATACTGATGATAGAGACCTCTGCTTGTTTCTGAATATATAAACCAATTATACAGAGATAATTTCTCCAAAAAGGCAGACATTTTAGGTATGAATTCAAGCTGCCTTTCTCATAAACCTTTGCCTTGTAACTTTCTGGAACTCTCTAAAAGAACAAAGTAAACTACTTCTCTGGGGTTCCCACCATCTTTTCAAATTCTTCAATAAAACAATTTCATTCTGTAAAGTAATATAAATTATCATCATAGATATATATTTGAAAGTGGTTGCTACTCAAAGCTGCACCTTAAATTGATACTTGAAAGATAAACTTTGTGAGCTATGGTATTTAAATTAAATTATCTAAGCATTGATAAGACCACTAGGTGTGCTCCCCCAAACAAATCAAAGCAAAAATGTTTTCGAAAACAATACAGGCCTGCAAAAGAGTTTTCTTATTTTCCTCTTTTTCTTCTTCTTCTTCTTTTTTTTAGGGGTGTTGTGGCACACTCATGGCTGTTCAGGATTTACTCCTACCCTGCACTGAGAAATCATTTCTGGTGGGGCTTAGGTAACCACACGGGGGTGCCAGAGATTGAACTGAAGCTAGTCAACTGCTTGGAAGGCAAGAGTCATTCCCTCTGTACTATCACCATGACTCCAATAATGTTATTTTGCCTGGATAATGGACCCTCTATGAATTTCACATATAAAGCTTTTAGATGTGTTGTGCTGCAGTGTTGATAACTGCTACATGTGTGGAAATAAAGTCTTTACCCGGTATTGAATGTCAATGACTAAATACACTGTTTTATTCCTATCTCTTCCTTTCCACTTCTCTTTGACAAAAAGGTGCTTGTCAAGATCAAGCATGTTTCTTAAGGGTGAATATTGAGGGGAACGGATAATCAAATTGCAGAAGAACAAGCAGGTAATTGCTTTTTTCATTCCTTTGACTATGCTAACCCCAAATCATTACAACCACTTGCCACCTGTTTCTATCATTGTCACTTGTCGCCTCCTGACCCCTCCCTCTTCCTTCCATTGTTTGAGCGGATATTCAGGGGTTTTAGATAATTAATCATACAGAACTGTTTTTAACATGAATCCACTGAGAGGCCTTTCAAACAATTAGCCTCTTTGCAAATGTTCAAAGATGTACTGCACATTGCCAAGATTGTTATTCTCCAGATTCCGTGCTGCTTACCACAGATGCGCATTAAACCACTCTTTCAAATCTTTATTTCCACTGCAGAGAGAGCTCAGACAGAAGATGGCACTGTTGACTTATTATTATAAAGGTCAGCCCATCACTTCTCTTTAAGGGGAAACGGGCTCTTTCCTCTGCTAGGAAAACATACAGTATTATGAGACATTGGAAGTGAGAACACATATTCAATGAACATATTTTGGGGGGACATTATGATAGCGAATATAAATTTAAAATCAGACAAGGCAAACTGCATATGAGTTTGAACTTTCATGAACAGTCGGTTTCAAATAAAATGAGCTTGTAGTTACCTTTGGTGAAGGTTTATTTTTATGAAACCATGAGTACCTAGATGAGTTGCTTAATACTCACTGAAACAAAATGCTCTTAATTGAAAAATGGGATGATAATCTATCCTGTAGTCTTTATGTGTGAATTGAATGAGCATGTAGTAAAAATACAGAAGGGATTTTAGACTTCAAGTCATAACCTTGTTAATGACACATTTATCTTCCCATCTCGAATCACAATTCTTAAGTCAAAAAAAAAACAAAAACAGGAGGAGACTGATCCTATGACTAATCCAAAATCTTAGAACTTTGAAGCATTTGAAGCTCATTTATGTTGGCTTTTCAATGAATCTTATATAGCAAATAAAACAAGGAATGTATAGAAATGCAGCCAGTTACTACTCCAGAACTTCCTAGTACTTGATTTATTACTACATCTTTCTTGTAGCAGAGAAATTTGCTTATTCCTAATTAAAAAATTAAAAGATTAGAGATAATTTTTTTATTAAAAGGAGACATTTTATTCAGTTTCTTAGTAGCACTGAAAGTATTGAAAGACACACCCAAAATAGACAGAAGTACCAGGGTTTTATTGGGAAGCAACTTTAATTAAAATTATCAGCATAGTCCTGGAAGATGCCTACTGAGGGTTGAGACTGCAGCTGTGCCCTAGTATAGGTAGTCCTCAGACTTCCATGATATAAAAATGAGTGAAATATTAGAGGCATGTATAGAAATAAATATAATATAAAAATAAAAGATTGAAGAAGAAACAATTTGGGAGTTTGAAGATAAATGAGCTATGAAATATATATACTTATATATTTCAAAGGCTGACAATATACAATGAAGCTTATTGTATTCAAACATGTTTGGTGTAGGGTCCTGTTCTTATTCTCTTTTGCTACTCCTGGCCTCAGGATCATGGTTCTACTAGGCTTGGTCTGTTGATTTTCAGGTAGACTTGAAGAGTAGGGAACTGCTGTAGAAAATTGAACACTGGCAGAAGAGAAAGAATGGGGTGGGGGCACTTTTTCCTTCCTCTTCTGTAATGAATTCTACAATGCTTGGTACCAGCGGAAAACTTGCGGGTCCTTCCCCTGATATTCTAGGCTTTAGTGACATTGCTTTCTTAATTTTCCTATTGCTGACATGTTCTATCACCATTAGTGTCTTTTATGCCACTACACTCTTCAACAAAGGTTTTGAAAATATTTCTGCTTAGATTCATCTCCCAATAATATCATGATGAGTAGAAAGTTCTTGTTGATAGAGTTGTGCTTTGGAAAAGGTTGTGCTGATGCTCATTTGAACGTCTTGAAAAGAAAATCTGAAATGGAAATTATACTTAGAATTTCTTAGAATATTGGTGACATTCTGCAGCAGAATGGTATATAAGTCACCCCACAGGTGACTTACATATTTGCAATATATATGAATAAGTGTAGACAATTTCCTTGGCATGGACTCCAGGGATATTTTTCTATTGAAAGAATCTAAACCAAATAGAAACCATCTATTTTTATCCCAGTCTCAATTTTTAAAAGCTGTCAATCTTTGCAGAATTTGAAATTTGGGATTTTTAGTGATATGTGTGAATGAGTCAGGGTTGCGGAATGTTTCACAGAGAGGCAAATAGATAATAACCACCAGAGGAAAGCTAAAATAAGATCAATAATTCATCAGAAAAGGATTCCTGCAGCTTGGAATGATTATCTACTACACTTAGGGTAAGAATTTTGAGCAACCCTGGTAGAATACTAGATTTCCCCTACAAAAGTAGTTTTGGTTAATAATCAAGTTTGAAAAGAAAGTCGAAGTTTCTTTGTTAGTACAAAACAAATATTTGTCAGTATAACAATGTGTGCTCACATTCTGAGGCTGGAGCAGAAAGAATGAATCAGAACAGGAAGTTACACCAAACATGTTTGTATACAAAGAACTTTATTATCAACCCTTCCCTTTTGAAAAACATTATAGTTTATTCACACGATACGATCTGGGAATATTCAGGGACTTCTGGGATGGCGTCTGATGACTGATTGGTCATCTGATAATCTGGGAGAGCGAGTCCATGAGAATCATTTCTTTGGGGGCAAATTTCTGCTGCCACTACTGATACAGTTCAAAGTTGCACCAGTAAAGAAAGCAGGGTGGACAGGAATGGAAATAGTTAAACTCTGTTTTACCCCAATTTCACAAGATATTAAAACTCGCAAAGACTTTTAAACTCTAACCATTGCTTTTCTCTTGTTTCCTGAGTCCTCTTAGAAAAGTATTAATAAAAGGATAAAATGATATAGTGTGATTCACATCACAGTCTGCTCCTGGACATAGAAGCTGAAAGCTAAAATCTCCTGCTTGCAGGACTGCCATTTAGGAAACCCGTATATCTCTGCTGTCATTAGGGTACAGGATCCTCTTCTGAATGTCCCTCTTGGCATGGGGAAATGAACTTGCTTTCAAATACCCCATCATTGAAGAGTTATTCTTCCTATACCAATGAGCAAGCGCTCCCTACTGATAAAGCTATCCCGCTGCCAAGAGAAAACCCAGGGCAAGAGTAGTGGCTCAGCAGTAGGGTGTTGCCTTTCACACTGGTGACCTAGGACTGATCCTGTGGCATCCCATAAGGTTCCCCAAGCCAGAGCGATTTCTGAGCATATAGCCAAGAGTAACCCCCGAGTGTCACCAGGTGTGACCCAAAAAAGCAAAAAAAAAAAAAAAAGAAAAGAAAAGAAAAGTAAACGCAGAGAAATTTAACTTTGAAATTGCACATAGATTTGGGGTTTAAAAATTTCTTTAAATATTTTAGATTCGAGGCTGGCGAGATGGCGCTAGAGGTAAGGTGTCTGCCTTGCAAGCACTAGCCAAAGAAGGACTGCGGTTTGGTCCCCCCAAGCCAAGGGCAATTTCTGAGCCTTTAGCCAGGAGTAACCCCTGAGCGTCAAACGGGTGTAGCTGAAAAACCAAAAAAATTTTTTTAGATTCCATTACAATATGATATTAAACCATTATTTTAAACTAGTTTTTGTTTGTTTTTAAATTTGAGCAATCGCTCAATGCTGCCATTTTATTTTGCATACACTCAAAAATTTCTATGTTCTATCAGCTTTTGTTATTTTCAGCATTACCAGCCAGTATACATTGTGAAAAATTACCCTGCACCTTTTTTTTTTT
>PVKC010032212.1:0-14315 GCA_004027635.1 Crocidura indochinensis | reverse complement strand
AAGCATCTTTGGCCATCTTTGAAAGGTCACAATCATTGATTACATTACACATTATAAGATGTGACTTTGAACATCTAAAATGTCACAGGACCTTTAGGTTTTTTAGATTTCAATCAATATTTATATTACTTTTCCCCATTAATAATAGATTTACATTTATATAAAGATTGCTATGCATATCTAACTGTGTGTTATTTATCATAGTAAAAATCATCTGGCATCTGTGCAGCAAAAATAGAATAAGAGGAAATCATAATGAAAGTTTCAAGAATAATTATCAGAATATTTACAGATTTCGGAAGAGTAGGATCATACCCATATTAGAACCATACTTCTGAAAAGAAGCATCCAATACTACACTAACAAATGTTATGCCACAGAGACTTGTAAAGCATTTGCACACATGAACTTGCTCTCACTAAAATTTTGCGTTTAATTTTGTCATTTGGGGAACAATTTCAAAATACCTATACAGATGGTCCAATTAATATCTATTCTAGTTAAAATTTTATGAACCGTACAAAGTTGTTAACCTAACAGACATTATCCACATGAGTCAACATAAAACAATACTGGATTAAAAGCAGTTGCTAATTTTGGAGTCAAAGAACATTGTTTTTTAATTCTACAAATATTTAATATTTGCATTGATTGTCTTTTGTTGTTGTTTTGGGGGCCACATATGGCAATGCTCAGGGGTTACTCATGACTCTACATTGTGGAATTACTCTTACAGGAGGTTGGGGAACTATATAAGTTACTGGGGAATGAACTTGAGTTGTTCACATGCAAGGCAAGCACCCTATCCTCTGTACTATTGTGCTGACCTCTTGTACTAGTTATCTTTTTTTTGTACTAGTTATATTTTGATGTTAGCAAAATATAGTGCATTTGTCATTAAACGCAGCCTTCCTTTATGATTGATCGTTTTATGGTACAGGAGTTTGCACATGGCTTGGCTAGATCTTCAACTGGAAATATCTTATATATTAATTGTAATTAATGTCACATTTTTATTTTAAAGCTTGAATACAGTAGCAATTTCTGTCATGGTTTCATTGGTAGTTATTTGCAGCATTTATTATGTTTTAGGACACAAAATCAAAATAGTGCCTGGTTTGGGACCTGAGGCTCTCTTTGGCTACTAGAGGATATCCAATTCTATTATTGCTCTGGGCTATTTCCTACTAAGGTTTTTATTTCACTAGCTCAACAATGAAAATTTCTAAAGCAAAACTGGCAGCAAGTCAACATTCTAAAGCATACCACAATTAAATACTTGGCTATAGAATCTTATTTGTCATATTCTATAGATTAGAAGCAAGTTACTGGGCATTATCTACTTGTAAGGAAAAAATATTTAAGATCACCCTGGAACTCAACTCTTTAACTGTTCAACCCTCAAACTCTCAACTATTCATCTCTTCAGCTACATCATTCATTTCAGATAAACTGATAAATTGATACAATCATAAATGAAAACATGACGTAGTTAAAAGATGAAAATCTGTAGCTAGATTGATGGTAGACTGGCATTCAGCTTATCTCTTTGGTATATGATGTTGGAATAGCAAAATTCAATGCTATCTACAGCAACAATTGTTTTTATAATACTGAAGATATTTTTTATCAATGGAATTCTCATTAATAAATATTTTACTTCTTGGCTGGAGTGATAGCATGCATAGCTGTTAGGACATTTGCCTTGCACACCATCAAATGGATTTGATCCTTGGTATCCCATATGGTCCACTGAACAATGCCAGGGATGACACATGAGTGTAGAGCCAGGATTAAATCCAAACACTTCCAGTGTGACCCTTCTCTCCAAAAAGAGTTCCATGAAACTAGCTTTCCTCATGTCATAAAGGGGACGTGGAAATGGGTTGCTATTTAAGATAACAAAACTTACTAGTAAAAAAAAATCTGGCCCTTTGCCACAGCAAAAAGCAACAGTAACTAGCTGACATTACTGCCTCAGGCAGCATTCAGGTATATCAATAATGAATCCACTGAAGCATAAATTAATTCTAATATTAAATCCACTGAAACTAAATGTTTCATGCTACAGGAATTTTACTATATTGTATAGTCTTGGAGGGTTTCCTCCCTATTTTTCTATCAAATGTATAGTAAGAAACTGTTAAAATTTAAAAGTAAAAGTAGACTCATATAAACTCGTTTCTTCTTTGAGCAAAATGGATATTCTGGCTTCAATCTGTGGATTGAAGATATAGAAGAGTTCATAAGATAAGGAGTTTGCCTGGTAAGCAATCAACCCAGGTTTGAATTTTTTGTCCAAAAAGAGTGATCCATGAGCAAAGTCCTGGGATATGACAAAAACAAACAAAAAAGGCAGAATGTAACAATTAAGGAAGTAAATCACCCAGTGCTAATAATATAATTCTTTAAATGTTATGTTTCATTTTAAAATGGAAAATAATATCCTTACTCTCCAAATATAAAACTATATATCCAATCTGACCTACAATTATATTTTATTAATTAATTTATATGCCATATTATACATCAGGCTATGTATTAAGTTTTATATCTCAAAATACCATGAAAACAAAATGCACTTTTATGCCTAGACTTTAATTTTAAACATTTAAATAAATCATGGTCTGGTTAAAACTAGTTAATATTCCACTACTTTAGGAAAATAATTCACTTGAAACTGTGGAAATATTCTTCCTTTTTGTTAGGGCTGTTAGATCTGAGCAAGCTCCAGACCTCAGGCTGGCCTAGGGCAGTTTGGAAAGCAGGATTCAGAGGTGTCCTAAAAAAGGCCATCTGACAAAACACAACAGAAACAATAAACAGCAACTAGACAACAACAAGAAAAAAAAAGGAAGGTGGGCTGATATGGCAAGATTTTTGTGTTTTATTGTTTTAGGGTTTTTATTTATTTATTTATTTATTTATTTATTTATTTATTTATTTTTGCATAGGCACGGTTACTATTAGCAAAATTAGAAAAATAATTCCTTTGACCTAAGAGATACAGGGTTGCTTGTTTTGTTTTGTTTTTCACTGTTCCCTTTATTCTTTTAAATTGATATTGATAGTTCCTAGATGGACTCCTCCCAGCTTGCTTTCTTTCTTTTTCTTTATCCCAGCAGAACAACAGAACTTGAATCATCTTGTTCTGCCTTATAAATTGAGGAAGGGGGCTGTGATGATACCGGGATCAAATAGACGCATGAACATTGAGTGGAAATGAAATGTGATCAAACCAAAATACCAAACCCAAAGTCAATGAGAACAAAATCAAGATATACAATCTGCAACCAGTTATATGCAAAAGGGTTCTGTTATACTAGCAGTCCAGGGGGCAAAGGAGAGGTATGGGATGCATGCTGGGAAAAGGGATGGAGGTAGGACAACACTGGTGGTGAGAATGGCCCTAATTCATTATCACTATGTACCTTAAGTATAACTATGTCACATTGGTCACAATAAAAATTAATATATATATACCCTATAGAAGAAAAAATAAATATACACGACAGAAGAATAATATAAAATAACCCAATTTAAAGGTGATATAAACTGAATGAGGGAACAAGATGTGATGAAAACAAACCCTCATTTTGGTGGCAGGATGAAAAGATAGGTGTTGAAACATTGTATTACTGAAACCAAACCATCAACAACTTTTTAACTCTGTATTTCAAAGTAATTCAATAGAAATAAAATAAAATTTTAAAAACAAAAAAGAAAGGCATTATGGACCCATTGCAGAGACAATGATGATGATTACAACTACAAAAACTTATTATCAGGGAGCAGTACTATATAAATAGTCACATAGTTAAAGTAAATCACTTTGGTTAGAAGATCTAATGAAGGAAATGAGAGGACCTCTCTGGCCAGGAATACATGTAACATGTTAGGTCTGTCGATCTGACCTATGTGACTAGGGAGATGTGACTTATGTGAATTAGGTAACATGACTTAAGTAGCTTAAGGGGATATGACTTATGTGACCTGGGAGAGCACTGATGTTGGACTCCATTGTGATATGCCATGTGTTTGTTCTCTCAGAGCTCATCTTCCTCTCTCCCGTTAGAGCAGAGGTGCCTTGGTTACAGGGTGCCTCATTGCAGGACCTCCTTTCAGTAGGTGTGAGAATCTGCCTGCTAGAGTGGCAATCTCAATGAAGTCCAAACCTGTCTTGAAAAGGCCCCGGTACTTATTAATTAATATATTTGTTTTCTCATCAGTTTGTAAATCTTTGATGCCACGTTAACTTTTGTCTGGTTTGGTTTGGATCACACCCAGCAGCGCTCAGGGCTTATTCCTGGTTAACTCTGTGCTCAGGTATTACTCCTGGAAGGTCTAGAGGCCAGATAGAATGATGGGGATCAAACCTCGAGGGCCACAAGCAAGGTGAGAAACCTATTCACATTTGCCCATATGCCACGTGAGCTTTTGTCAGTGGAGGCTTATAAATTTCTCAAACTTTTATGAAGCAAAGTATAATATTATTCTAAGTTACTTTCTGACACATAATGATCTTATCATACATCACTTAATGTTTCATTGCTATTACTTTTGAATATTGCTCAGAAAAAATATTAATTAAATCTGAAATTGTATTTGACAAAAAAAAGTTAAAGCAAATGTAAGTTTTTCAGTCATTCGGGTCATTGCAAACTTGGGATGGAAAAAGTAAACTGTAGAATCATCAGGATGCTTTGATATAAGAGAGAAAGAAAAGCACCGAGTATTAAGCATAATGATCTGCACCTGGTTTAAATCACGTCCTTCTTCCTAAGTATCTACCATTTTGGAATACAAATTTCACTGCTTGCACAGCTGGAATATAAAGTTACTTTTCAGAGAGTGAAGGTTATTAAGAGTACACAAATAAACCACAACTTGATCTTGCAAGATTGAACTATGAAATTTACTGAGCCACAGGATTGTTTAAAATACGTTTGGTTTGTTCAGAAATACTTTTCTTAAATAGCCTAAAAGTCAGTCCAGCATAGACTATTTCATTGTCTGTCTGGGATCGATTTTCAACTGGTCTATAAATACAAGAGTGATTACTATCCAATGTGGGAGCTATTGCTGCTGTCCCATAATAAGCCTTCCTCTATGGTTCCAAAGGGTAGAGATTCTGCTACCAAGGGAACAGACTTGATTTTCCACTTATCTTTTAATGACTTCCTGCAGGCAAAAACCTGGAGCCAAAATCCTACTGACATCTGTTTGTTGGTATGGGTCTTATTTAGAACCACACTACTAGGTAATTATTCATTATTTGTTGGCAGAAGGATTGTGAGGCACACAATGTTTTGTAACATTTAAGCTAAAATAAATAAAGAAATAAATATAACTTCTTCCTAAATACTCATTTATATAGAGCATCAACAAAGCAAACCAGAGAGCGCTTCTAACAATTTATTGCTGTAGAGTCACTGCTTAAAGTTCACATTTATCATTAACAAATGTAGGGAAAGAAAATAGTGTGCTTTTCCATTTTATATCCACTCTGAGATTATAGTAGTCAAGGGCACTCCACATTGTAATTTATGAACATATATACGTCATTCTAAAGAGTATTTTATCTTATTCTAATGCTTATTTCTAAGACACTGGGATTTCACTGAAGCATAAAAACATATTTTGACTTAGAAACATGTAAATATAAGTCAGTTTTCATCTCAGATATTAGCAGAAAAATAAGCTTATTGACCCATGTGTTTATGTATTTGATAAGAATACACAATTAATCTCATAAGGTAATGGCAGTGAATAAGTTAATGAACATAGGACTCAACAATGCTCTACTTCCTCATTAGATTCTCTCATTAACTTGAAAACACTAACCTAGTTTATGCATAAATAAATGTAAATTCTTACCAAATGATGTTTAGCATTGAAAAATAATCCAATTCCATTTAAGAATATGTTTGTGGGAAGAGGGTGATAGCTCTAAGAGCCAGAGTGCCTATCTTGCTTGTTGTGAAGTTCATTTTTGACTTCACAAAAGTCAATGAACAATGATGAGTATATCCTTGGTAGTTTGAAGCATAGCTAGTTAGTTAGCCACTCTACTCACACAAAAATAGATTTATGAGTCAGCTATATATAAAAAAAGTATTAGCCAAGCATTTAAATGTGCAAATGAATATATATCATGCGATATTACAGCCCATATATGCCCTCCAATATGTTCAAGCATTAAAATCTATAGTTAAGTGCCAAAAATAAGTGGTCACTTTTCTTTGTTTACTTACTTGCTTGGGGCCACATTTGTAATGTTCAGATCTTACTCCTAGCTTTGAACTCATGGGTCTCCCTGTCAGTGCTCAGGACACCCTATGTAATGTTTGGGATCAAACTTGGGTCGACCATGTGCAAAGCAAGTTCTGTACCTGCTGAGTTGCCTCTCTAATACCAATGAGTGGTTAATTTAAGAGTTTTGAGATAGGGGCCGGGCGGTGGCGCTGGAGGTAAGGTGCCTGTGCTAACCTAGGACGGACCACGGTTCGATTCCCCCGGTTCCCCATATGGTCCCCCGTGCCTGCCAGGAGCGACTTCTGAGCGAATAGCCAGGAGTAACCCCTGAGTGTCACCGGGTGTGACCCAAAAACCAAAAAAAAAAAAAAAAAAGAGTTTTGAGATTAAAAAATTTGTTCTGTAAAATTCGGCTGAGCCCTAAAAGAGATTAGAGATAAATAACATGTTCTGTATTACTTAACTGAGTTCTAAGAGTAACCTTAGTTTTTTATTTGAGAGAAGGAAAGTGAGCATTAGCACCAAGAGAAAGAACATGCACATGAACATACATAATGAAGACCTTTGACAAATGCCAGAGATATAGCTGTGAGTTCTAGAATGTTGGCAGCCTCTACAAATATTGAAAGCTCTGAAAGGCCTCCGAGGGAGCATTCTCTCACCTTGATTTCAGGAGGCTGCTATTGATTTGCATTTGTGGCATCCAGAATACCCAGGAAAGGTTAATTTATTTATTTTTCTTTTAGGGGTTGGGTGGGGGTTTGGGGGCCATCCCTGGCTATCTGCTCAGGAGTCACCTTCCTGTTGCTTACAGGACTATATTCATTGCCAGGATTGAGTCAGAGTTGACTACATTCAAGGTACAAACCCTGTGCTATCTCTCTGACCTCAATGGTAAGTTTCTGGTAATCACTATGACAATCACAGATAGATTTTATTGTTTATTATCTTTTATAATATTTTTATTTAAGCACCTTGAAACAGACATGGTTGTAGTAGGATTTCAGTCATATAAAAACATCCCCCTTCACCATGCAACATTCATATCACCAATGTCCTTCATTTCCCTCTACCCCCTGCCTGTATTAGAGACAGGCATTCTAATTCTCTCACTCATTAACATTGTTATGATAGTTGTCAGTATAGATATTTCTCTAACTACACTCACCACTCTTTGTGGTGAGCTTCATATCCCGAGCAGGTCTTTCTAGCCTTCATCTCTATTGTCTGTGGGCATTATTACAATAATATGTATTATCTTTTATAAAATCCAAAGATGAGTAGACTATACTTTCAGGGATTATTTATATAGTATGTTATACTTCATAGATGAGTGACACTATTCTGTCTATCTCTCTCCTTTTGACTTATTTTATTCAGCATAATAGAGTCCATGTACATCATGTATAGGAAAATGGCATGACTTCATCTCTCTAGATGGCTGCATAATATTCCATTGTGTATATGTACCACAGTTTCTTTAGTCAATAATCTGTTGAAGGGCACCCAGATACATTCTATTAGTGACAAATAAGTGTACTTACAAACAAATGACCAGTGATGCATAACATTGAAAGATTTATTAACACTATTATATACATGCTATAGGGATATATATATGCTACATATATATGTAGCATAGGTGGCATGGGACAATATTTTGCCATATATTATCACATGTATAAATTTTTATATATAATACTCACTCATAGGACAGTTAAATAAAAATAACTCACAGGGACCGGAACAGTGGTGCAGTGGTAGGGTGTTTGCCTTGCACCCAGCTTTCTGAGGACAGACTATGGTTCGATCCCTAGCATCCCATATGGTCCCCCAAGTTCGAAGCAATTTCTGAGCATAGAGTCAGGAGAAACCCCTGAACATCACTGGGTGTGGTCCAAAAAAAAAAAAAAGAAAAAAAGGATACCCCATTCCCACTCAATATATTTTACGGCCTAGTTATTACAATAATATTTAAATCCCAGGGCCTCCACAATCTCAAACATATAGCATACTATAATGTATGCATGAAAAAACTCTCAATGATAACATAAGAAAAAACAAAAATATTAATTTCTTTATTAAATTATGTAAAATAGAAACACACATTTTAAAAATAATCTTGTGTTCTGACATAACAAACATATATTAAGTCTGCATTTTTATATGCTCATTAAAGTTAAATTAAGGACTCTGTCACCTTAAAATCAATCATGCTAACAAAAAATTAAGTCTTATTAAAATATTTGTTTTTGTATTTCATCATCAGGGATTAATCTTGTTTGGGCTCAATTCAAGGAAAAAACCATACCTGCTGTACTATCATTCAATCACTTACAGTAGATTTTTATATCATCAAATCCACAAATCTAATTTTAAAAATATATCATTGATTTAAATATATAGAATGTACAGTTTCAGGTAGTAGCTTATTCAAATTACATAAGATTACTGTAATTAGAGTAGCTGGTAGAAAAAGTTATTGGCTTTGGAGGTTCAAATTATGTCTAAATGAAACTATGTACAAGTCAATTTCAGGAACTGTTCATACAAAATAAACATAATTTATTTTGGCATAAAACTTACAAATTACAAATTAAATAAATCGCATGAATTTTTATGGACTAACAATTTCTTGGTCATTAGAGATAAGAATTTTAAATGCCTCAGTTAATAAAAATTGAAGGCTGATTTTTAGTTAAAAAAGTTATAACAACTATATTTCATAAACAACTTTAAAATAATACATTAAAATTGAATTAACATCTTACATAGTTATACCAGACATTAAATATGATAATGTTTACATATTATTTTATATCTATATTAAATATTAAATCTAGACAAATCAAGTAATTATAACAAACTTAAAGCAGGATGATAAACTATCTTCAGTTTACACTTCCTTAAAACTATTATAAACAACTTTTTTGTGATTAAATAAAGATTTTTTTAGTTGTTTAGAACTGTATATAAAGAAAAAAACCAAGTGTTATATATGGGAGTTTCACAACTAAAGTGTTTTTCAGGAAAGGATAATAAACCAACATGCTAAGCATTTTTTTTAATATTGTTTTGTTTGCTTTAAGCTAGTATCTTTTGTTTTCTTCCAACTTCACAATATCTTTTTTTTTTTTTTTTTTTTTTTTTTTTTTTTTTTTTTTTTTTTTTTTTTTTTTTTTTTTTTTTTTTTTTTTTTTTTTTTTTTTTTTTGTTTTTGGGCCACATCCGGTGACGCTCAGGGGTTACTCCTGGCTATGCGCTCAGAAGTCGCTCCTGGCAGGCACGGGGGACCATATGGGGAACTGGGGGATCAAACCGCGGTCCGTCCTAGGTTAGCACAGGCACCTTACCTCCAGCACCACCGCCCGGCCCCCACAATATCATTCTTATACACTATTTGTTTTGTATGCATTTGGCTCTATGTAACAAAATGATGGTGAACTAAATGTGTTTCAACAACAGATACTGATATTCCCTTATGTGTAAGGAGTTGAAGGTAGGCTGACAATTTCAAGCTAAATGATAGCATTAGAGAAATTTCATCCTCAGTTATTTCTACATTGATACTGCTGGGAAATCAAAACCTGTGTTGCCTTTCAAGACTACAACAATGTTCAAAAGCAATCAAAGAATAGCAAAAACTTTTCTTCGTGTTGCTTCTTTCAAAAAAGCATTTATTTATTGACTAGCACTATATAATTAGCTAAACAAGAGCCTGAAAAGTAGATTACTCAGAACTTTAAAACTTCGCTGATAGCATAGTGGTAGGGCATTTGTCTTGTGCTTGGACAACCCAGGGCAGACCCGGATGTTTTCCGCAGCATCCCATTTGGTCTCCAGATCCTGTCAGGAGCGATTTCTGAGCAGAGCCAGGAGTAAACCCTGAGCACCACAAAGTGCTCAAAAACCAAACCCCCCCCAAAAAAAAATCAATAAAACTTTATTCCAAAATATAAAACTCTGCCAATAGAGTAGAATGAAGCAGTGAATAATCTTTAAGGATAAAACAGAAACTCTATTTTGGATCATATATGCATTACTAAAGGTCATATGCATGATCAAATATATTTCCAATCTATTGTGTTAAATAAAGACCAATAAGTTCTTTCCTAAGAAATCATTAAGTTACATTAAAGATTTATTTTTGTATTGCCTTTCGTCCTAAAGGGTTTTCACTATACTTGGTATATTAATTTGAATGTAGCACAAAATGTTTTCATATCATCAAAGATTTGCAAAGGCTGAACTAAGTGCATGCTTCATGGAGCACTGTTTTTGAGACATGTCAAACTCATTCTCATCACTGAGCTTTGAATTGTCAGTTTTCTATTTAGAAGATCTTCCCAGATATCTGTATGAGTCATTTCTTATCGCCTTCAGATAAATATTCATATTCCCCATTTTAAGTTATTGTTACACCTTTTACCTATTCAAGTCAGCAATTATACATCAATATTTTCTTTTTCCTCTGATTCTGACTAATAATATCAATAGCACTTATCACAATTACATATAATATACATTTACTTATTTATTTTTACTGCTTATCATCCCTCATTAAAAACTTCATGAAGATACATTTTTCTGCTGCGCTTGATGGTCCACCTCTTCACCAAGAATAGGAGTTGGCATATAGCAGGCAATCCATAGCCCATAATACAAGGAAATGGGAAATAAGGGAAAGGAACAACAAACAATAAGGATTAAAAGAAATGTTTCTATTACAAGATTAATTCACATCACTTAATTTTTTTAATTGTCTTGATGAACTAATATTAGTTCATAGAATTACAAAAAGCATTTTTAGATATTCTCTGCTAACTTCGGACAAAATAGACCTTACGGCCATCATTAATACTCAAGAAATATTAAATAGGTACTCCCTTTGCACAGATTTGCATCTGCCCTTGGAATTCATTAGTAAAAATTTAAACCTGTGTTTAGGATCAAATGTTTCAATAGAAACATATACCAACACATAGTTATACCTGATGGAACTAGAAGGCATAAGGGAAGTTGAAAAGTTGGTGATAATAAAAGTCATAGATTAATATAATGGCCTTAAAGTCAAGGAGGAGTTCTCACCATCAATGATCCATGACCTTTGACTTTTAATCTTCAGAACAGTGAAGTTAGTAAAGCAAGCATATGACATGTATTTGAAATCAGTAGCATTTTTCAGTTGTTGGATATGGAACACTTAAGGCAAGTTAGTAAAGTTATATTACTAGTTACATTTACTAGTATAAATAATAATTCATATTGCAGTGTAGTTGGTAATATTTCAATGATATGAGAAATATCCATCAAGGATAGAGAAAATATAAAAAAATATGTGGATCAAGAAATGAAGAAACTACTTAAACTGAGTTAGCTTTTCATTTTAATTTCTGTGTTAGCTAATACATAAAACATATTCAAATAGCCAACATACCCAGATGGTAAGATTTTCAGGTTGGTATAAAAAAATCACAAAAAAGATTAAACTATCCATTGTAATAAAGCTATTTGCCTAATGAAATTACTGTTGCTAAGGAAGAGATCTGTACATGTCAACATTTAAGTTTTAAATGTGGATAAACATTTTTTCAAATATTAT
Organism: Crocidura indochinensis; assembly: GCA_004027635.1. Taxonomy (NCBI): domain Eukaryota; kingdom Metazoa; phylum Chordata; class Mammalia; order Eulipotyphla; family Soricidae; genus Crocidura; species Crocidura indochinensis. The sequence continues at coordinate 2,458 of PVKC010032212.1, read as the reverse complement.
GTTTTTAACAAATTATGTTAAATGAATATTTAGATGGAATGTTTTATTTATTAGGTTTTGGGGTTATACCTGTTAATGCTCAGAAGTTACTCTTGGCTCCATTCAGAAATTCCATTCAGGAATTTCTCCCGATGGTTTGACTGGACCATATGTAATTCAAAGGATCAACCTTAGGGTTTTTTACATGCAAGGCAAAGGCACTACAGTCTGCACTGCAGACTCTAGATGAAATACTTTAGATCGAAATAATCTGTTCATAACTTTATTTTATTTTTATTTTACTCTTATTTATTTAAGGATAAAGATTTTTTGTTTGTTTGGGGTTTTTTTTTTTTTTTTGATTGGTTTGGTTTGGTTTTATGGGAGCCACCCTAGCAGCACTCAGGAGTTACTCTCGGTTCTGCACTCAGAAATTGCTCCTGGTAGCTTCTGGGGACCATAGGAATGCCGAGGGTTTGAAATGAGGTCTGTCCTCATTGTCTGCATGTAACAAACACCTTGCCACTGTGCTATCTCACTGGCATCGATAAAGTATTTAGGACATCAGATAACTTATTTTAATGACTGACATGGAGATTATAAGACATAATTCTTTATTTTTCTTTCTTCCTTCCTTCCTTTCCTTCTTTCTTTCTTTCTTTCTTCTTTTTCTTTTTTCTTTCTTTCTTTCTTTCTTTCTTTCTTTCTTTCTTTCTTTCTTTCTTTCTTTCTTTCTTTCTTTCTTTCTTTCTTTCTTTCTTTCTTTCTTTCTTTCTTTCTTCTTTCTTTCTTTCTTTCTTTCTTTCTTTCTTTCTTTCATTTCTTCTCTCTTTCTTTTTTTCTGGCTACACCCAGCAGTGCTTGGGGGTTTCTCTTGACCTTTAACCTAGATTGTAGGTGCTGAGGGATCATATGCTATGTTAGGGATCAAAACTAGGTTGAATACAAGCAAGACAAATACTGTACCCACTATCATATCATTCTGGTCTCATGTAAGGAATCTGCATCTGTTAATCAGTTTAAAAACAAATATTTAAAAAATAAACAATATGGACATCAGCTGGTAATTTCTGCGAATCTATGCCTGCTTGACTGAGAAAAACTGTGAGTTCTGCCCATGTGTTTCTCTCTCCTCTCCTGTTGCCCAAACCTCAAGGGAGTGGGCCGAATCAGCTCCAAAAAAAGTTGCTCTCCCAGAGGTCCATTCTAGGGCGGGAACTCCCAGAAACACCTCAATCAGTGAAAAACCGGCAAGAAGCAGGTACTTTGCAAAAGTTAGGTTCTCTGTTTGTGATGTCAGGCTGGGAATTTCTGTGAATCTAAGCCTGCTTGACTGCGAAAAACTGTAAGTCCTGTCCGTGTGTTTCTCTCTCCTCTCCTGTTGCCCGAACCTCTTGGGAGTGGGCCAAAAAGAGGCTGCAGAAGAGCACGGCCAGTCCGCACGCTCTTTCTAAGAAGAGAGCAAGATCACAACAAGAAGGAAAAAAATGACACTAAGGACAGTGCTGGATCACTGTCTTCTTTCTCTCTGGACTGTCTTCTCTGTTGCGTGCTTGGGCCTAAGATTTGATCCTGTGTGAGGCCTCATCCACTGAGAACTCCACTCTCTTGTAGCAAATTGACACACCTGGAAAGGGCGGAACCAGAGGAGTGTGGCTGCGTACATCATTTAGCCAATGAATACCACCACAACACGTAGAAAAACACACAATACAAGTGTGACAATGGGAAAACAATGCAGGCCAGCATCAGATATAGAGAAAGAAGATGACATTTCTGATGACCACATAATGACCAACGAACTAATCAATCTCTCAGATAAAGACTTTAGAAAAGCAATATGGAAGATGCTGAAAGAACTCAAAGAAACCATGGACCGAGTTGAACAGAACACTAATAAGAACCAAGAAAATATGATGACAGAAATCACAAAACTCTAAATTGAAATAACATGTCAACTAACAGACCTGAAAAACTCAGTAAATGAATTGAATGAGAAAATGGATAATCTCAACACCAGGGTAGAAGAAGCTGAGAATAGAATTGGTGCTGTGAAAGATGAGATAAATAACAACTCCATATAGAGGGAGAGATTGGAAAAAAAAACTTAAAGCAAACAAGCAGAAAATAGAAAAAATAGTCAAAGAATGGGAACAGATGAAAATAGAAGTCTATGATAAGATCAACAGAAATAACTTAAGAATCATTGGAGTCCCAGAGCCACAGGAAGAAAATTTCCAGGAAGAATCAGCAGTCAAGAACATCATTAAAGAGAAACTTCCATTTTTTGATCGGATTAGATGTTTTTTTCTTGTAAAGTTCTGTCAGTGCTCTGTATATTTTGGATATTAGCCCCTTATCTGATGGGTGTTGGGTGAATAGTTTCTCCCACTCAGTGGGTGACTCTTGTATCCTGGGCACTATTTCTTTTGAGGTGCAGAAGCTTCTGAGTTTAATGTATTCCCATCTGTTGATCTCT
>PVKC010032211.1:0-14304 GCA_004027635.1 Crocidura indochinensis | reverse complement strand
TTCCAGAGGTCTATCTGAAACTATTGCAACAGAAGGGGATTTCTGGAAACATAACGAAAGACGATATCCCAGGCCCCTTCCTAGGATCAGCGTAAAGACCAGGACTGTCAACCACAGAAGACGGATTAAAACGACACTAAGGGAACAGAACTTCTAGAACCACAAAGAAAAGCATAATCAGAAATTCAATTCCTTGACTTGTGCACATACCGAGACCTCTAGATACAGAGGTCTGATTTTATCACCTAGGATGGAGCAGAAATCTTCCATACACCACAAAAGCACCAAGAGGAGAGTAAATGAACCTGAAAGAAGTCTATAGTTAAAAAAAAATTCTTGACTGAGGCAGATCATACTCAGATTGCTTACATCCACCGATAAGGAGAAAAGTGAAAAATCAGCCGATAAAAAAAAGAGAAACAAAGATAAGATAGACTAGAATTTTCTTTGGAAGATAAATGCAAACATGTTAGAAGAGAATGAAGCAACATCTTGAAAGCATCAGAAAAAAATAAACTTAAAATTGAGTCCAGAGTGATTGCGCAGAGTAGGGCATTTGCCTTGCATGCGGCTGACCTAGGATGGATCGCAGTTTGATCCCCTGGCCTCCCATATGACACCTTATGCCAGGAGGTTTTTCGGGCCACACCCGCTTGATGCTCAGAGGTTACTCCTGGCTAAGCGTTCAGAAATTGCCCCTGACTTGCGGGGACCATATTGGACGCCAGGGGATGGAACCGCGTTTGGCTAGCGCTTGCAAGGTAGCGCTACCTTTTTCACACCTTACCTCTAGTGCCACCTCACTGGCCCCAGATATATATGTATATATTTTATTATTAGATCAACACCATTTTAGCAGTGCTCCTTTGACTCTAATCCTTAAAAAACCACTTAAACTTTTGAGGTTAACTTAAACTAATATGCATGTGCATGGAACTGTAAAAAATACTATGCTTTCAATGTTAAAGAAGTTACATAAATCTTGTGGCTTTAGATTGCTTTGTGTACTGCTAAGAAATGTTTTAATGTACTACAATCTGGGGACTTGAGGGAAAAAGTAATTGTGCATGGGTTTTGTTTTATTTTTATTTTTTTTGTTTTTATTTTTGGGTCACACCCGGCAGTGCTCAGGGGTTACTCCTGGCTCCATGCTCAGAAATTGCTCCTGGCAGGCACAGGGGACCATATGGGGCACTGGGATTTGAACCGATGACCTTTTGCATGAAAGGCAAACGCCTTACCTCCATGCAATCTCCCAGGCCCTGTTTTATTTTTCTTAATGCTCTTTGGCTGAAAGTTCAAAATTAAGGTGTCAGCAAGGGGATTTATTCTGAGAATTCTGTTTATGGGTGATTGTATTTTCACTGTAATGTTACCTGGTCCTCTTTCTTTGCATCTTTGATCTCATAATAAAAGGTAACTTTTTTACTGCAATATGCTATTCTATTTAAAGTTTATGTCTGGGGCCTGGGAGATAGCATGGAGGTAAGGCGTTTGCCTTTCATGCAAAAGGTCATCGGTTCGAATCCCAGTGCCCTATATGGTCCCCCTTGCCTGCCAGGAGCAATTTCTGAGCATAGAGCCAGGAGTAACCCCTGAGCACTGCCAGGTGTGACCCAAAAACCAAAAAAAAAAAAAGTTTATGTCTTAAAAAAAAACCTAGTTAATGTCTATAAATATTTATAATTTTTCTTTATTTAAGCACTGTGATTACATACATGATTGTAGTTCAGTTTCGGTCATAAAAAAACACCCCCCTTCACTAGAACAACCTTCCCATTACCAATGCCCCCATCTCCCTCCTTCCCCACACCCTCCCTGCTTGTATTTGAAACAGGCATTCTATTTCTCTTGCTCATTAACGTTGTCATGATAGTGTAGTCATCTAACTAAACTCACCACTCTATGTGGTGAGCTTCACATTGAGAGCCAATCCTTCCAGCCCTAATTTCTGTTGTCTCTGGGCATTACAGTAATGTCTTTTGTTTTTCTTAAATCCCATAGATGAGTGTGATTGAATATTCTGTGTCTATCTCTCTTCTTCTGATTTATTTTACTCAGCATAATAAATTTCATGTCCATCCATGTATAGGAAAATTTCATGACTTCATCTCTCCTGATGGCTGCATAAAATTCCATTGTGTATATGTACCACAGTTTCTTTTAGGCATTCATGTGTTGAAGGGCATCTGGGTTGTTTCCAGAGTCTGGTTATTATCGATAATGCTGCAATAAATATTGGTGTGAGGAAGGCATTTTCATGTTGTGTTTTTGTGTTCCTAGGGTATATTCCTAGGAGTGGTATAGCTGGATCACATAGAAGCTCAATTTCCAGTCTTTTGAGGAATCTCCATATTATTTTCCATAAAGGCTGGACTAGGCAGCATTCCCACCAGCAGTGAATGAGAGTTCCTTTATCTCCACATTCCCACCAGCACACTTATTGTTCTTATTCTTTGTAATGTGTGCCAGTCTCCCTGGTGTGAGATGGCACCTCATTGTAGTTTTAATTTGCATCTCCCTGATGATTAGTGATGTGGAGCATTTTTTCATGTGCCTTTTGACCGTTTGTATTTCTTCTTTGAGGAAGTGTCTGTTCATTTCTTCTTTCCACTTCTTGATGGGGTTAGATTTTTTTTTTCTTGTTAGGTTCTGTCAGTACCTTGTATATTTTGGATATTAGCCCCTTATCTGATGTGTATTGGGTGAATAGTTTCTCCCATTCTGTGGATAGCTTTTGTATGCTAGTCACTATTTTCTTTGAGGTGCAAAAGCTTCTCAGCTTTATATAGTCCCATTGGTTTACCTCTGCGTTTGGAGAGTGCTGTTTCCTCCTTGAAGATGCCTTTAAGGACAACTTTTTTTTGAGATGGATGCATCTCTCTTGCATTCAAAAATAAATTTTAAATATATTCTTCAAAATTCAATCTTTTTTCATTTTTCTATTTATCTGATGTAAGAATATTACTATCCAATGTAGGGATAGTCTTTGGATTAGGTCAGTGCTTCTCAGATAGTGAGAAGGGGGGCGCAAGGTGGGGGAGCATTTGACCTGGGCAAACACTGTCATAACAAGCTAAACCCCATGTTTATGTCTCTGTATGTCTCTGGAGCTGAGAGTTGCTGTGTCCTGCTTCAAACTCCACTTCGAAAGCTTTGCATTGCAAAATGTGCTCATTGTAGTCATTAATCCAGACATCACCTCTGATTAAAAAAACAGCTCAAAATATTTTTGTTTGTTTTGCAGGTTAAAGTTTTTTTATCCTTTTATTATTTATTTATTTATTTTTGTAATTTTTATTTTGACCAAAGTGGCTTACATATCTTCCACAGTAATATTTTAGGTACATAATAGCATTAAATCAGGGACATTCCCATCACCAAAGTTGTCCTTCCTCCACCCCCGTTCCCATCTTGCATCCCATATCCCCTGCCTTCACTCCCCCTCCCCCGGGCTACTAGTATAAGTGGTGTCCTCTGTGTCTAGCTTACTACTTAGTGATCAAAAACTGTTTGGTCTTGGTACTCTCCATTATTTCCCTCTCTATTTGAGAGGCGGAACTAGATAGTTCAAGTTATGTGGTTTTGTTTGAAGAAAAGAAAAGCAATAAAATGGGGGTAAAAATCAAATAAGCAGAATATGAAAGGAGTTCTTCTAGAGGCTCTCAACCTCAGTTTGAGAGCAGAAAGGGAAAAAGAAAGTGAAACACCACAGCACTAGTGAGCACTATAGCAATAAAGACACGCACCACTTAATAACCACAGTCCTGGGGCCTGGGAGATAGCATGGAGGTAAGGCGTTTGCCTTTCATGCAAAAGGTCATCCGTTCAAATCCCGGTTTCCCATATGGTCCCCCGTGCCTGCCAGGAGCAATTTCTGAGCACGGAGCCAGGAGTAACCCCTGAGCACTGCCGGGTGTGACCCAAAAACCACACACACACACACAAAAAAAATAACCACAGTCCTGAAATAAAAACTTAACAAAGTGCAAAAAGGAGGAAAAAAATCGGAGACAACAACTTCAATATCCAAACCAAAAGAAAGAAATAAAATAAACAAATAAATAACTAAATAAAGATTATTTTGTTCTGTGTTTTTTTTTCCTGCATAGGCACAATAAATATTAGGGACATTAGAAAGGGAATTACCTTGGCCCAAGAGATACAGGGTTTTTCCACCCTTGAAGTATACTGCCATGGGAATAACTATAGATTCCTTGCATGTTCATTTACTCTCCCCTCGGTGCATTTGTGGTATATGGAAGACTTCTGCTCCGTCCTGGGTGATAAAATCAGACTTCTATCTATAGAGATCTTGGTATAGGTTAAAGTTTTTTTTTTTAATAAAGATGCTATTTACAGTCACTGGGGGTGTGTGAAAAGTGTTTTCTTCTTCCTAGAAGGGCATGGCAGAAAATAATTGAGAAGCACTGGGTTAGGTGATCATTTCCAGATTAATGAATATTTGTATTAGTTCAAGTTTTGTCCTATCACAGAGTGTTGTGCTTGATCACACTAGAATATAATTTGTTTGTTTGTTTGTTTGTTTGTTTGGGGGCCACACCTGCCAGTGATCAGGGGTTACTCCTGGATCTCTGCTCAGAAATCGCTCCTGGCAGGCACAAAGACCATATAGGATGCTGGAATATGAATCACTTTTGGTCCTGGGTCGGCCACTTGCAAGGCAAATGCCCTACCGCTGCGCTATTTCTCCAGCCCCACTGAGAAAGAATTTTTAAGTATTTTTGTCACTGCACCTTTGGGAAAGATTCTTAATACTTGAAAGTGTTGAATTAACAAACATCACTTGAAAGCTATGTCAAATTCTTCTGTGTTTATGCCATTAACAACATTCTCACCAAAAAGAATATAAAGTCCTGTTTCTCTAGAGCTTGTGAAAACTTTTCAATTTCTTGGAATGCTAGAAATAGAATGGGCCAGTGTTTTAATTTTTGCATATCACATATTATAACATAAAGCAAGCAACTTTATGATTCTAGCTATTAAGTTTTTACGTAAACTTTATATTTTCAGTTTACTATTTTAGAATTCTCGATCTTTTTCATCTAAAGTAACTATACATTCTTTAGATAATTATAATACAAAATATTTGCTATGATATAAATCATACCTTTTCCCTAACTTTTACTTTGCTCACTGCTGGTTAGGTAGTACTTGTTGGGTGGATAGGTGTTTTATTTTTGTTTGTGACTTTGTTATACTTTTTCTAAGCAAATTTATCTTTTTAATTTCCTTTTTACTATTGAATTTTGTCTACTTAGAGTGGTTTTAGTCACACTCAAGTTATAAAACAATTAATTGGGCCCGGAAGATAGCATGGAGGTAAGGCATTTGCCTTTCATGCAAAAGACCATCGGTTCGAATCCCGGTGCCCCACATGGTCCCCCGTGCCTGCCAGGAGCAATTTCTGAGCATGGAGCCAGGAGTAACCCCTGAGCACTGCCGGGTGTGACCCAAAAAACAAAAAAAAAATTAATTTATTTTTCTACTATGTCTGCTACAATATTTGAGTCTGATTCACTCAGAATTTTCACTATAAAGCCTATTGTTATTGCTTTGCATAAAACTATCTCATCTTCTTAACCCCACTTATTAGCATATTGTCTTTCCAACACTGGTTTGAGATTAGGCATATATATATGAATATACATATATTCAATTTCCACAAGCTAAAAACTTTTCTCTTTTTTCTATATTTTTCTATTCTCTTTCTGAATTCATTCTGTTCCTTCACCAGTACCAAATACTGCTTTATTAATGCAGACCTCAAAGCATTTTAAATATTGAGTGCAACTATTTTCATTATCCATCCTGTTAATTCTTGTTTTTTTTTCTAAATAAACATACTATTTCCAACCTCAAAAAAAATTTAGGGTCTTATATTTATTGGAATTGCATTGAATATTTTCATCAATTTAGAGAAATTAGCATCTTTCTAATGTTGCTTCATTCATGATAATTGTACATATTTCCTTTGTATAAAATCTATATTTCAGGTTTCTAAGAGTACTTTATAATTCTTTTTTAAAAAAGTATAGTAACAATACCCAAAGACAATAGAGATAAGGGCCAGGACTGCTCCATAGTAGGACGCTTGATACAAATAGCAGGTAAGTGCAGTTAGGGTAGAGAAGGGATCACTATGACAATAATAGTTAGATCACTCTGGACAAGAACTGGGTGCTGAAAGGAGGTAAAATGACAAGTATAGTAGCCCTTCAAGTAATTTTATTGCAAACCACCGTGTCTAAAAGGAAAAGAGGGGTAGGAGTGGAGGGAATCTCAGCCAAAGCTGACTGGTAGGGTACTGCACATTGGTGGATGGAAATGTGCATAGGTGAAGGAATGAATATGGAATATTGTATGACTGAAATTCAATCATAAACATAACTGTGTATCTCAGGGTAATTTTTTCTATTTTTTAATTTTTGGGCCACACCCAATAGTGCTCAGGGCTTACTCCTGGCCCTGCATAAAGGAATCATTCCTAGGGAACATAATAGGGTGCTGGGAATCAGACCCAGATCAACAGCATGCAAGGCAAGTGCCTAGCCCACTGTACCCACTCTGGTACAATTTTTAAATATTGTTTTATAAAAAGAACACTATATATTTCTTCTTTATGTAAGTTTTTTATTTTTCTGATCAAGATTTGCCTAGGTTTTTTTTTTTGTTTGTTTGTTTGTTTTGCCTTTGACTGAATTTTGTATGTTTTAGTAAATTGGGTATTCTCTTACATCTTCTGTCACTTTTCTTACATGGTTATGCTGCTAAAGATACAACCCAGAGGCTCAGAAACACAAGACATATGCTCTTCCATTGAAGAGCCTACACCTGCTTATCGTGATATATATGCAGGTCATTGTTTTTGTATGTTGAATTTGACTTTATGCAGTTTTTTTTTTTGTTTTGTTTTTGGTTTTTGGGTCACACCCGGCAGTGCTCAGGGGTTACTCCTGGCTCCATGCTTAGAAATTGCTCCTGGCAGGCACAGGGGACCATTTGGGGCACCAGGATTTGAACCGATGACCCTTTGCATGAAAGGCAAACATCTTACCTCCATGCTATCTCCCGGGCCCCGACTTTATGCAGTTTTACTGAAGTGTAATTATATTAGATTAGATTATTAAGTTATTACATCAGTTAAAATTATAATATAATTATAAAATTTTAATATGATCATATATTTAGAATGTACATCATAATCTTATGACTCATATACATTGTGAAATGATTAACATCATCAACTTAACTAATTCACGCATAATTTATGTGGTGAGAATATTCAGTGCCTACTCACTTCACAAATGCTAAGTATTAGATTCAATATTATTAGTGATGATTACTATCCTGTATCTTGAGTTCCCCAGAACTAAACACATCATTAATTTTGCTTTGTTTTGCTTTTGTGTTTTGTTTTGTCTGGGAGCCATAACTGGTGGTACACAGGACTTATTCCTGGTTCTCCATCAGGGATCATTTCTGGCAAGCTCAGGGGACCTTATGGGATACAGGTGATTAAACCACTAGTAAGGCAAGCATTTTACCCTTTGTAGTATCTCTCTTATTCCCCCAAATTAATAATTCCTTAAGAAAGTTTTCCTCTCCTAAAAATATCTTCCCATTTACTCCACTCCCTCCCCTTAAAAACCACCATTACTTATGAATTCAGACTTGCTATTTATTCTATATGAGATCAGAAGCCATTATCATTATCTAACTTGTCACTTAACATAATGTCCAAAAGGTCCATCTATATTTTCGCAAGTAAAAGTATTTGTACTTGTTTACATGGATTAAAATTATCCCATGTGTGTATGTATGTGGTCATATATATATAATAATATATTACCTTGTAGATAAGAAGTTAGTTTCTCTTGCTGCTTTCAAAACTGCATTGTCTTTAGTTTGGGCTGTGGTGGTAACTATGTGCTAGGCAAACACCTTCTGTACTGCTCTGACCCATATGTTTTTTAGTTTTTGATAGTTTTATTATGTGCTTCAGTGGAGATCTCCTTCAGTTAAATTTGTTTAAGTAGCTATGTATTTTATAGATCTGAATGGCTATATTACTTTCCCAGATTTGGGTTATTTTCAAAGATTATTATTTTAATAATAGATGAAATACCATAATTTACATTGATTTCAATTTTTCATCTTTTGTTCTTATCTAACTAGGATGAGAATTGTCATCTTAAATAATTTGTATATTATTTTTATTGTAAAATCATAGTGGGTTCTTGAGGGGAAAGTATAAACTCAGAAAATTCTAAAAAGAAAGAAGAGAAAGAAAGGAAGGAAGGAAGGAAGGAAGGAAGAGAGAAAGAAAGAAATGAAGGAAGAGAGAAAGAAAGAAAGAAATGAAGGAAGAAAAAGTGAAGGGAGGAAGATATAGATATAGAAAAGTAAAGGAGCAACAAATTACTTAAAGGCAACATCATTAGAGAGTCAATCTACAAAACTGAGCTTATTGTGGGGGTGGTATGGTTGGGAAGAATACTGGCAGAGAGAAGTGGCACTCTGGTGATAGGTGTCATATGAGGACAAAGTATGTATGAAAGTATAATTAGCAGGATTGTCAATCAGGTACCTCAATATAAATAGAGGAAAAGAAATTACGTACATAATTTGTCTTCAAGTTCAGCTTGATTAAGTTTGTTGTTGCTCTCCTACATTTTTCACTTCATTCACTCTAATCTTTATCTCCTTGATTTCTTTTTAAGTTATTTTTATGGAATCTATATACATGGTGAGTTTCTCGCTTTATTTATGCATTGCCATTCTGATTTTACAGATTTTTCTGCTTCCTTTTAGCTTGCTGATATTCCTTAAAAACTGTGTTATCTTTCAGCATATATACCCTTTGTTTCTATACCTAGCTCTTCTTTTTTAATATCTTTATTTATACGATTTGATTACAGACATGATTGTAGTTGAGTTTCAGTCATATAAAGATGCCCCCTTTCACCAGTGCAACATTTCCATCACCAATGTCCCAAATCTCCAACCTCCCCATACCCCACAACCCTCCCATATTTGAGACAAGCTTTCTACTTCCCTCTTTCATTCATATTGTTCTGTTATTTGTCAGTGTAGTTATTTCCTAACTGTACTCACCACTCTTTGTGCTGAGCTTCAAATCATGAGTGGACCTTCCAGCCCTCATCTATATTGTCTCTGAGAATTATTATCAATATGTCTTTTATTTTTCTTAAAACCCATAGATGAGTGAAACTATTCTGTGTCTATCTCTCTCCCTATGACTTATTTCACTCAGCATAATAGATTCCATGTCCATCCATGTATAGGAAAATTTCATGACTTTATCTCTCCTGATGGCTGCATAATATTCCATTGTGTATATGTACCATAGTTTCTTTAGTCACTCATCTGTTGAAGGGCATCTTGGTTGTTTCCAAAGTCTGGCTATTGTAAATAGTGCTGCAATGAATATTGGTGTGAGGAAGGGATTTTTGAATTGTATTTTTGTGTTCCTAGAGTAAATCCCTAAGCTTAATTTCCAGTCTTTTGAAGGATCTCCATATTCTTTTCCATAAAGATTGGACTAGATGGCATTCCCACCAGCAGTGAGTGAGAGTTTCTTTATCTCCACATCACCTCCAGCACTTATTCTTCATGTTCTTTGTCATGTGTGACAGTCTCTGTGATGCAAAATGGTAGATTATTGCAGTTTTAATTTGCATCTCCCTGATAATTAGTGCTTTGGAGCATTTTTTCATGTGTCTTTGGCCATTTGTATTTCTTCTTTGAGGAAGTGTCTGTTCATTTCTTCTCTTATTTTTTGATGGCATTAGGTATTTTTCCTTGTAAATTTCTGTCAGTGCCTTTTATATTTTGGATATTAGCCCCTTATCTGATGATTATTGGGTGAATAATTTCTCCCATTCAGAGACTGGCTCTTGTATCCTAGGCACTATCTCCTTGGAGGTGCAGAAGCTTCTCAGCTTAATATATTCGCACCTATTTATCTCTGCTTCCACTTGTTTGGAGAGTGCTCTTTCCTCCTTAAAGATCCCTTTAGTCTCAATGGCATGGTGTGTTTTACTACATGTTGTTCTGTATACCTTATAGTTTCAGGTCTGATATCAAGGTCTTTAATTCATTTGTATTTACCTCTGTAAATGTTGTTAGCTAGTGGTCTGAGTTTGGTTTTTTGCAGGTGGCTAATCAGTGTGGCAACACCACTTGTTGAAGAGGCTTTCCTTGCTCCATTTAGGATTTCTTGCCCCTTTATCAAAGATTAAGTGATTGTTTGTCTGGGGAATATTCTCAGAGTACTCAAACCTATTCCACTGATTCAAGGATCTGTCTTTATTCCAAAACAATGCTGTTTTGATAACTATTGCTTTGTAATACAGTTTAAAATTTGGGAAAGTAATGCCTCTCATGTTCTTTTTATCAAGGATTGCTTTAGCTATTTATGGGTGTTTATTGTTCCAGATGAATTTCAGAAATGTTTGATCCACTTCTTGGAAGAATGTCATGGATATCTTTAAAGGGATCATATTAAATCTGTACAATGCTTTGGGGAGTATTGCCATTTTAATGATGTTAATCCTGACAATCCATGAGGAGGATATGTGTTTCCATTTCTGTGTGTCCTCTCGTATTTCTTGAAGCAGGATTTTATAGTTTTCTTTGTATAGGTTCTTCACCTCTGTAGTCAAGTTGACTCCAAGATATTCGAGTTTTTGTGACACTAATGTGAATGGTGTTGTTTTCTTAATGTCCATTTCTTCTCTATCATTATTGGTGTATAAAAAGGCCATTGATTTTTGTGTGTTAATTTTGTAGCCTGCCACATTGCTATATGAGTCTATTGTTTCTAGAAGTTTTTTGGTAGTGTCTTTATGGTTTTCTAAATATAGTATAATGTTATCTCAAAAGATTAGAAAATGACCAACAAAAGGAATAAAACTATGTAGACAGAAGGAAATAACAAAGCTTAGAGCAGAAATCAATGAAGTGGAAACCCAAAAATCAATCCGTAAGATCAACAAAAGCAGAAGTTAGTTCTTTGAAAAACTGAACAATATTGATAGACCACTGGCAAAACTCACAAAGAAAGAGAAAGAGAAACTTGATAACCTATATTAGAAAAGAAAGGGGGGATTACAATAGATATTGCACAGATTCAAAGGGTAATCAGAGACTAATTTGAGAAATTCTATGCCACTAACATGAGACCCTGGAAGAAATGGATAAATTCTTGGACTCCTATAATCTTCCATGGTTGAATAAGGAGGATGTAGCATATCTAAACACCCCATAACAATTGAGGAAATTAAAATGGTAATCAAATATATGTCCAAAAACAAAAGCCCAGGCTCAGATGTATTTGCTAATGAATCCTTCCAAATCTTTCAAGACAAACTTCTACCAATCCCTGCCAGGCTCTTTCATAAAATTGAGAAAATGGGAACAGTTCCAAATAGTTTTTATGAAGCCAACATCACCTTGATACCAAAACAAGACAGAGATGCTTGCAAAAAAGAAAATTACAGATCACTATCACTGATGAACACAGACAAAAAGATCCTAACAAAATTCTGGCAAATAGGATCCAATGCCCCATCAAGAATGTCATTCATTACGATCAAGAAGGTTTCATCCTAGTAATGTAAGGATGGTTTAACATCTGTAAATCTATCAACATAATACAGAGTATCAACAACAAGAAATATAAAAACCACATAATCATATCAATAGATGCAGAGAAAGTATTTGATAAGGTCCAAAAAACTCTCAGCAATATGGGAATGAAAGGAACCTTTCACAATATAGTTAAGGCCATCTACCATAAACCAATGGCAAACATTATCCTCAATGGAGAAAAACTAAAAGCCTTTCCTCTAAATCTTGTACAAGACAAGGCTGTCCTCTTTCACCATTCCTACTCAACATAGTATTAGAAGTACTTGCTATAGAGATTAGGCAAGAAAAAGATATCAAGGGCATCCAGATAAGAAAGGAAGAAGTCAAGCTCTCACACTTTGTATACCTAGCTTTTCTATTTTTTCAAACTTTCTCGATATTTTAAAATAGTCTATTTTATCTAATTTTACTTTGCTAACCAAGTCATTTTATGACCTCAAATTAAGCCACTTTTGTATATTTTATTAAGCAGTTTGACCAGTTCTGTAAAATTGTCTTAATATGTAAAATATATGAAAATTGACTATGTATTCTATAAACAGCATATATTGCTTTTACCTTCATTTATACCATATATCACAAGTCTGTATTTTAGTGGTGTACTTTTATTTGTTTTCTTAAAGTACAGTTTTGCAGTTAAGAATTTTTTAATTCAATGGCTCATATATTAAATCAAAGCTATCTTCAAGTTCTTTGCTAAACATCTGATGATCAAAGTATAATATCTCCCTTAATTTTAACCTGGTTTCTGTGACAGCTTGACCATGAAAGTGCAGCATAAATTAATTTGTAAGACAGTAATATCAGGTCATAAGATGTCTTTCAAGTGCCCCACTTATCTCTTGAAATAGTCTCCCTAGTAACTGGAACTGCCCTATATGTAGTCTAATTACTCTAAACTATCCAACTAAAGAGGCTGTGTCATTTCCAGTTTTGAAATGTCTATGACTTAGTTCTGCAGAGATATCACACAGGTGAACAAAGATAATGTGGAAGCTTCAAAATATGACTCACTTGTTCAAGTGACTAAAGTTATTTCTACCCAATTATTAGCTATTCACCAGGCAAGCAGAGTATAAACTGTATTGTACACACACACTGTAAATAATCTGAATTTTACAGAACTGGAATAGAATAGTTAATATTCAAACAGTAATTATAAGCATCAACAAAATGAAGAAAATAGAAAATTTGAATATAAGAACCATCACTTTATATTATCTTATATGTCCAGTTCTCCTACAAAAATCTCATTTTTTATGAAAAGGAATAATCTACTCATATGTAGGGAATAAAATTTATAGGAACTGTCCTTGAAGAAGCCCAGACATTGACTAAGTAGAAAGATGAAATTAGCTAGTTAAAAAGATAAAGAACTAAAAAAATTATATAAGAACTAAAGAATAGTGTGAGCATTATGCCAAATCAAAAGAGATTACAAATAAAAACAAATGATATAATTTGCTACTACATTTTGGAGTAGAAAATACAGTAATTACATATGGAAAATCACAGATTCAAAAATATATATGAAGACTCTGCTGGGCCCCTTAAGCTTGGCAGACATTTGGGGGCTTCCGCCAGCTTGCTTCAACTTGGGAACTTTGATCTACTCTGGCCTTCATCCCCTGATGGCTTGCCTCGGCTGAGGTGAGTCCTTTCAGGTCAGAGTTGCGGATAAAGCTGACTCTGCAGGGCCCCTTGGGCTCGACAGACATTTTGAGGCTTCCCCCAGCTTGCTTCAACCTGGGAACTGTGATCCTCTCTGGAAATAATCCCCAGAGGGTGTGCCTTGGCTGAGGTGTGTCTTTCCAGGCCGGAGTTGTGGATAAGACAGTCTCTGCTGGTCCCCTTAAGCTCGGCAGATATTTGGGGGCTTCCCCCAGCTTGCTTCAACTTGGGAACTTTGATCTTCTCTGGCCTTCGTCCCCTGACGGCTTGCCTCAGCTGAGGTGAGTCCTTTCGGGACAGAGTTGCGGATAAAGTTGACTCTGCTGGGCCCCTTAATCCCACCAAAAGGGGTCAAAGCAGTGGAGCACTCCACCTAGCCAACGAATACCACCACAACACATAGAAAAAGTGTGACAACGGGAAAACTACGCAGAGCAACATCACCCATAGAGAATGAAGATGGAAACTCTGATGACCCAACAGTAGCCAAGCACCTGAGCAGTCTTTCAGAAATGGAGTTTAGAGAAGAAATAGTGAAGATGCTCACAAAACTCAAAGAAAGTATAGATCAGAACACTAATAAAAATCAAGAGATTATGAAGATAGAAATCAAAAAACTCCAAAATGAAATATCAGGTCAAATAATAGGTCTGAAAACTCAGTAGAAAAATTGAAGAACACAATGGATGAGCTTTACAACAGGTTAACAGCAGCTGAGAATAGAATTGGTGCGCTGGAAGATGTGATGCATAACAACTTCATACAGCAGGAGAGATTGGATAAAAGCCTTAAATCAAATGATCAGACATAAGAAAAATTACTCTTTTTTTCCCCAGGGGAGAGAGTGCATGCAGTTCCCCAATACCATAAATTATGCAGTCGAGTTTCCCACATTTGGGGAAATCGCAGGGGTCAGCACGCCCGGAGTGCAATGGG
>PVKC010032210.1:0-14320 GCA_004027635.1 Crocidura indochinensis | reverse complement strand
CAAGGAACTTTGGGTGCATTGAATGGATCACACACTTGCTAGTTGGCCTCCCATGGGGCATGTCTGCAGGGTTGCCTTGGGATGATATACTCCTAGTCAGACCCAGTCAGATCTCATCATAGATCTCATATATATATATGAGATATATATGTATATATGTATATGTATATCTATATATATATATATATATATTTAGTTTTTGGGTCACACCCGGCAGTGCTCATGGGTTACTCCTGGCTCCATGCTCAGAAATTGTTCCTGGCAGGCGCGGGGGACCATACGGGGCACCGGGATTGAACCGATGACCTTTTGCATGAAAGGCAAATGCCTTACCTCCATGCTATCTCCCAGGCCCCAGATCTCATATATTTTTGTCACCAAAAAATAAATAGCTGACTTCAGTCATAGAACATCTCAGAAAGATAAACTGAGGCCCAGAGGGGTAGCACATGCCATCATTTTAGGAGCTACTCATTCAAATCAAGGCCTAGCCCAGACTCCAGTAGCCAATGGCCAGGTGGGATCTAGGATCAGGGAGAAAGGAGGGAAGTTTGGATGGAGATTAGACATGGAAGGGAGGGTCAGGTCAGAGGGAAAGGAAGAAACCTCCCTTAAGCTAGGGAGTCTCACCTCTCTGCTCTGTAGGACCAGCTAGGCTCATCTTCTCAACTCACACTGAGTAGAGATGCTCAGGATAGCAGCCAGTTCCTGCTTATGGGTGTGCCAGCCCAAGCCTTCCCAAATACCCAGTTACAGGGGTTGAAGTGATAGCATAATGGGTAGGGCATTTTCATTTGCCTTGCAAGCAGCCAACCAGGATTTGATCCCTGGTATCCCATAGGGTCCCCTAAGCCCAAAGGAGTGCTTTCTCAGCACAGAGCCAAGAGTAACCAAATCTTGAGTGCGTCTGGGTGTGGCCCAAAAAACAAACCAAAAAAATTGCCAAACACCCAGCCCAAGGAAAACCAAGCTCCTGTCCAGGATCTTTGATCCCAGAAGCATCTTCAAGTGACCTAGTTTGCAAAGAGTATTCCCCATAAGTCTGTGTGACACACAAAGAAGGCACTCAAGAAAAAGACATAGAATGAACGAATGAGGAAGTTAGTGTGAATGAATGCATGAGTAGATGAGTATGGCTGAATGCATGAGGGGATAAGTGTAAATGAATGCAGTAAATGGGTAAGCATGAATGAATGAGTAGGTGGGTGAGCTTGAATAAATGCCTAAGTGGGTGAATGGGAATGAATGAATGAGTGGGTGAATGCCAATGCATGCATAGGTAGTTGTAGATAAATGAGTGGGTATGAATGAATGCTTGAGTAAGTGAATGTGAATAAATGAATGGATGAGCTGGTGAGTGCAAATAATTACTTGAGTGGCTGAGTGTCAATGAATGTATCAGTTGCTGTGAATGAATGAGTGGGTGAAAGGGTGAATGTAACTGAATGCATGAGGTGGTTGAGTGTGAATGAATACATGAGGGGTGGGTCTGAATTAATGCTTGGGGGGTGGGTGTGAATGAATGATTGAGTGATGTGAATGAATGAATGAATGAGTGGTGTGAATAAATGTATGCATGAGTGGTAGGGTATGAATAAAAGGGTGAGTACTGGGCTGCACCCCTAAAAGCAGATAAAAAAGTGCACCAGTGGAGGAGTGAGAACGCAGGTCTCCGAACTGGGGTGAAGAAAGTGGGGCTCTGGGAGGAAATAGGCTGCAGCACACAGAGACTTAGAATTGAGGAGGAACCTCAGAATGATGAGGGAGGCATTGTATCCCCTGGTAGGGCCCAAAGTCTATTGGGGGATAGGTCAGAAGGAAGACTCCCTTCCTGTCTGAGGGAGAAGGCAATCCCAAGGGGGGCACCTCCTTTCTGCAGGAGAAAGCCAGACTGGCTCTCAGGGTGAAGCTCCCCCTTCCTGGGCTGATTCTGGGGGCCACAATTCTGAGTGCTCAGCACAAGAACAGGAGCTGTGAGCTGCGGCCAGGCAGGAGTCATCGACATTCCGGTCAGGCAGACTGTCACTGAATTATTATTATTTCTCTTTCTTTTTCTTTTCTTTCTTTTTTTTTAGCTACTTAGAGCAATTTACAGAAATCATTTAGGGGCCGTTTAGGGAGAAGAGAAAAGATGGAGACTTTTAAAGGCAGGGCCCAGGGATGATTTTATGCAGATCAGCTTTGCAGGGCTGTAGAAAGGGAGACTCTGGATTCTAAGGGTGCGGGAGGGAAAGAAGGACTGAGGGGATGGGCTTTGACATCCAGGATATCAGAACCAGGGACCAAGGATGTGATAAGTAGGGAGCTAATGCTTGGCAGAAACTGAGACAAGGAACGGTTGGGACTGGGGAGGAGAGAATGAATTCAGGAGAGGTGAATGAATGAATGAATGAATGAATGCATGGGTGAGGGTGAATGGCACCAGGGTCCTGCCCTGTCTCTTTCTGCCTATGCCCCAAACCACTCACTTTGGTCCCTTGTCTCATTAAACCCCAATACCCTCCTCCATCCACACACTAATCTCTTGAAACCAGTTCCTGATTGAGGCTTTCTTCTGATAGGCTGGGCAGGTGTGGTAAGGTGAGTTGTACTGTCTTCAATCTCTGCTCCCCTTGAACACCCACGCTGGAGTTGGGGTGCTCTGGGGGTTGAATACCACACATCTGGTCTTCAGTGGGCTGAGAGAGGGCTAATCTGCTCCTTGGGGCTGCTGGAGGAAAGGTAAAGGGGGAAGGAGAAAACCAGCCCTGTACACAACAGAATGAACTCCTTGCAGCAGTCCCTGTTTCAGGCCTTTTGGTGTCATTGGAGATGTGATCTGGTTATTCTGCATGACATTCTGTTCAGGCCCAGGGGAGATGGAAGGGGGATTCTCCCAATTAGCTTCCTCCAGGGATGGGGGGGTCAGGAACCCCTCCTCCACTCCCACCTGCTCTCATTATGTATGTATGGTTTGAGGGGTTTTCCAGGTGTATGAGTGGGGAGCTTTTTGGATACCTAATGATGCAGCATGCCAGGTGAGGGGAAAGAAGCAGGGTGTGTGGGACAGAGAGATTTTTAATGGGGGTATGCAGGGAGGATCATCCCAACAAGATGCATTTGAGTGGAAACCTTTGGAGTAAGGGGATAAGTCAGGTTTATTTGGGGACAAGGCTAGACTGAGGCCAGCAAGATAGATGCTCCAAGCTCAGACACGCAGCCGAGCAAACAGAGAGGCAGAGCCAGGACATGGATAAATCCTGTTCTCCATGGCAAAGGGAGACACTGGCCAAGCACAGAAATGATTCAGGGGGATCTCCACACAGAACCACAGGTTTGGGAGTGTCTTCATTTACGAGACTTCAACATACACTGGCTCCTAGGCCCTAGAAACAACTTGAAGGATCAGTGAGGGAGCACCCTGGAGCTGTAGCCTCCAGGGCAGCAACATTCACAGCAGTGGCCAGTGAGCCACTGCAGTGGGGAGGCGGCAGGGAATAGCGCTGCTCCAGGAGAGGCCGCTTGGGGATTGCTTGCTGGGTTTTAGCACAAAAGGAGGAAAAGAATCTCATTAGTAATTTTTATACTGATTACATGTTGAAATGAACATCTTCACCGAGGATTCGTTAAATATATACTATTAAAGTTCACTTCGCCTGTTTCTCTTTTACTTGTTATCAGTGGCAATGAGAAACGTTTCCCTGATGCATGCGCCTTATGCTCTGTGACTGGTTGCAGCCCAGGACCCTGATTCAAAGGCAGCACTACCGGAGAGGCAGCATTCAAGGGGAGGAAGGCAGGGGGGACAGCCCTGTGCAGTTGGCTGACGGAGGCGGAGAAGATGGAAGGGGAGATGGTGAGCGCAACAGGGGTGGGGGGGTGTCTTCCTATATACAGGGCTCCTAAGGGATCCTGATGGAACATGAACATTTACAGGGCCAGATACTGACTTCTGATCACTGAGTGAGTCAGTTATATATAACTGGGTGCAAAATCCCACCCCATCAGCTTTGGAATCAGCTGATCCCTCCTAGCTAGCTGGCCTTCAGACACTCTTACAAACCTGGTAGCTTGCAGGTATACTGGCAGCCTTTGGGGGCTGAGGTGAAGGAAATGCAAATAGTGGGAAAGATGACCTGGGCACTGTGGTGGAGAATAACTGCCTTGTCCCAGAAATGCTTTCTTTATGCTAGTGGATAGGTAGGCATGGGGGGGTGAAGGAGGGGTGACAAGTATGTGACTGCTTCCCCCGGAGGGAGGCTGGTCACAGCAGTTCTTGAAAACAAGCAGCATGTTGCTAGGAGGCACCGAGGGTCAGAAATAAATGAATAAGACCCCAAACAGAGCAAGACAGAAAAATTCAACCACCAGAAAAACAACTCTCCGGGAAGTCTTTGGCACTGTCTTCCTTGGCTTCCTGGCAGCGAGGCTGGGAGAGGAAACAAATCGACTGACAAGGTTTACCGCGCCCTGGAGCAGACAAGTACACACTGGGGTACCGTGTCCTCGAAGGCCACACAGAAGAAAGAGGAGAGGGACCTATGGAGAAGATCCAATTCTGCAGGTGCATACACTGAGGCTCGGGGAGATGGGCAGGCACATATGTGCATATGAGTTTGCGTGTGTACACACACAAGAGTGCATGTGTATTTGCATACTTGTGTATGTACTGTATGCATGAGTGCACATGTACACATCTGTTGTGTATATAATGTGTGTGAGTGAACATATATGTGTGTGTGTCCATCAGGGCAGATATTCGGCCCTACACATAAATACCCATCACCATTTTCTCTGATCTGACTGGCTTCTTTTGGGGGTTTTTCTGGGGCCCAAATATTAGAGGGAAACCCTAGGCAGATAGAACTCTCAGCCAGGCTATTAAGGAAGAGAGAGAGAGAGTTGGTCTCACAGTAAGATCTTGGCTTATAGTGAAGACACCCCTGTCCTTCGCCTAAGGGATCTGAGAGTCACTGACCCATGTTCTTGATGGGCCTTAGCTGCTCTGACAAGGGAGAAGCTCTCAGCCCAAGCCTTACACTGCAGGTGCTGCAGCTTCCAAGTGCCCTCTAGTCTTAAAGGAAAAAGCAAGTGGCAAGAAGCAACTCGGGCCACCGGGAGTGGCAGAGCCAGCCAAACCCTCATACCAGTCTTCTTGCTTCTCAGAGTGAGCTCCTCGCCAGATGCCCCCATCGGTGGTGACCACTGCCCCCTTCAACAGGCTTCCCGGCAGCAAAATGCCTCCCATAGAGTCCCTGCTGCAAACCTGCTTCTCCTAAGGCCACAATGTCACTCTGTTACTCTCCAAGTAACTCCATAAGACAGAAAAGCACAGTTCTGGGAGGTCTTGGGAGATCATCCAGGTAAAGAACTACCCAGAACCCCCCATTTTTCTAACACCCCATATTTAGCCCCTACCAAGCTATAAACTTCTCAGGAAGTCCTGGCTCCCCTCCCCACTGCATAAGAGCTTCTGAGTCTGCGAGTATTTCTACTCTGCATTTCCATCTTCCTCGGTAGTCACAGAAACAGAAAATGCTGACCAAGGCAGAAGCCTATGTGATACCTCCTCCACGAAGCCTCCCCTGATTGCCCAGGAGCTGTTAGATATCTCCCAGTACACTGCCTGGTGTTCCTTCCAACATGTCTGTAATTGCATCCTGTCACAATCTGTTAGGGCCTGGCTTATCTCCCCAGGACAGCACCTCAAGAGACACACAACATATTTTCTTCTTCATTTGTAAACTGACACAGGACTTGGCATAGACAAGTCACATTGGTAATAGTAATATTGACAACTATCAGTTCTGCATACAGACTCTGTGCCAGGCACTAGTCTCAATATTTTGTTTCCATGGAGTAAATGATTCATGTAACCATCACAGCCTCCCTTTATCCACACATGTTGGGTCCTTTCTAATCATTTACAGATGAAGATAGGAAGGCACAGAGTGGTTGAATAACTTGCCCCAAACCACGAAGGAGATGGCGCTAGGTGATTATGTTTGAGTCAAGCATGGGAGGAGAGATTGAAGGTGGTAGAGGAAGAACCTCAAAATGAGGCCAAGAGAAGACAAAATATACTGTGCTGGTAGCAAGGTTCCAGTCCCACTGACCAGTACTCAATACCCAACACACACTATGTGCTCAGCTAATGGTAGTTAGTGATGATTCAGCTGGCCAGATAGTTCAATAGCTGCTTAGTCTCTGGTCTGGATCACTAGGGGCTGAAGTTGGGAAAGAATTTTCATACCAGGGAACTTCAGGACCCAAATAGGGAACCCAAATGCCCACTCTATGCCCATCCCCCTTGCTTTTTATCCCCACCATTTCCCCTAGCCCCAGTCTCCTTTCACCAGCATTTCAGACTTTTCTTATGCTGGGCTGTCGACTGGCAGTTTTGTTCTCCTGCCGAGAACAGCCACAGAAAATTGAGATCATTTCTCTGCTGTGTTGGCAGCTGAGAAAATGGCAATTTTTCCTATTTCCATCCAAGAGTTCCTTCTGATTGGACAAAGGTGCCACAGCCTGTCTCTCCCCAGGAGGACTGGGGTGGGGCAAGCACAGTCTGTTCTGGGGCAGGTCACTTCTATGGCTCAGAAGTATGGTCTTGGGGGAGCCAGGGCTGGTGGCAGGAGTAGGGGGCCTCTGCTCAGACCCTCACGGGTCTGAAAAGGAAAGGCAGAGAGGTGAGAACCCCAGCTGACCTGCAGTAGGTGCAGATAGTGGGGGAAATGGGTTCTTGGAGTCACCCCAGAGCCAGTCAGACTCCAGAATGAGACTGTCCAAATGAGCAAATGCATGAGCATGTGGAATGCTCCTCAGCCCCCAGAACACATTTCTTTTTTCCTTTTCCCTTTTATTTTTTTTGATGCAGATAGATGATTGATTTATAAAAAAACAACAACACAAAATCTAGAGCTGGAACAATAGCAGGTAGGGCAGAGTCAATCCCTAGCATCCCATATGGCCCCCAGAGCCTACTAGGAGTAAGTAATACCTGAGTACAGGCAGGAATAGCTTCTGAGTAACTTTGGGATAGCTCAAAAAATCAAACACAAAACAAGAAACAAAACAAAACCAAGAATCTGATAGAGAAACAGAAGTTGGCTGAGCCCCAAATAAATGCCCCTGTGGACCCCAGGACCTGGCATTAGACCTGCTTCAGGAAGGTGATGATAGGCTGATGCTGCTGGTGCTGGACTCCAGGCTCAAGAGAAAGAGAGCTGGGTGGGTTTGGAAGCAGCGTTGCCTATGCCTGAGTGGCCTCTGCTCTAGCACATGTATCCCTACCCCAGTGAGTGGTTGTAGATATAGTGTGTGTGTGTGTGTGTATATATATATATATATATATATATATATATATATATATACATATATATATAGCCTACAAGATAATCTTTATTATTTTTAGAATTCTTTATGAAGAAATGATAAACTTTAACATTGAAAATGAATATTTAAGACTCGGCATTCACTAAGACACGAAAGCCCAACTTGGGTTATGTTGAAGAAGGTGACCGGACCATCTTGAAGGAAGGTTCAGTTCTAATTTGCCTGCTTGATGGAAGGACATGTCCCCACCCACCCAAGACCTCCTGTATCCACCAAAAGCCAATGATGGATCTGGGGTCGAAGGATGCCCGGAATGGGACCCAGCTTTAGTCTGTGACATAGAAGTCACTGGGGTAGGCAGACCGGCCGGCCCAAGTACTCACCTACCTTCCCTCATCTTGCCAGTGGACAGTGAGGCAGTGACCTCACACATGTGTAGGGGGATCTGCAATGTCTCCTTGATGTTGACACTGTCCCAAAACCTGTTTGTTGCTTCTAACATTTCTATTTTTTTTTCTTGTGGGGGGTTGATTTGCGGGCCGTACCCGGTGGTGCTCAGGGGTTACTCCTGGCTCTGAACTCAGAAATTGCTCTTGGGAGGCTCTGAGGACCATATGGAATGCTGGGGTCAAACCTGGGTAGACTGTGTACAAGGCAGTCACATCCAGACTGTGAGGACAGGATACTTAAGAGAGCAGCCAGTAGGCTCTGTTAATGCCCTAGAGACTGGCTCCCGTGTACACTGGTTCTGGGTTTCTGCAAGCCTTCAACTGCACCTCAGCTCAGACCGCCCTGCTACAAACCATGCTGTGGCTCCCTGATTCACTCACCCACAGCCCCTGTGCTAACAAGGGTCTCTTTCCTCCACTTTCATGATCCCTTCTCCATTCTATTACTGGTCTCAATTCCTTGAAAGGTCAAGTTTACACCTATCTGAGAGCCAGATACTCTAGACTGCTCCATGATTCCTTATGAAATGTTCATTTACTTTCTTCCAACACACATTTAATAATTACCAATTCCCTTTGACATACTTTTTTTCAGTATGTCATACTTTTTTTTCACTTGGTGCCTTCTCACATAGAGATCACTCATTCCTGATATTTATGATTTACTATCTGATCTCTCCCTCACCCCACTCCACTGCCTTGAATATAAGGTCCCATGAGTAGAAACCTTTGGTGTTTTCACAGAAGACCAAGGATCTTGAACAAAATATGGTCCACTCAGTGCTTGCCAGTAGGCATGTGCCAGCACTAAAGAATATGCACAGAGTGTCAGGGAATGTCCATATATTCATGTCCAGTTGTTTACACAACTGGACTACATGACCTCAGTTGACAGTTCATCAAATGCCCTCCAGATTGCAGGACTGGAGAGAAACCTAGAGATGAGGTCACATCCTACCAGGTTCACTGGAACTTATGGCCAGCAGGTCAGGCCTGACAATTATCAACAGCACATATCTAACACCTGCTGCTTAGGGATAGTGGGTGTTTGTTCATGAGAGAATCAAGGCAGGCTTCCAGGAAAAAGTGTGGATACACCTTGAACTGAAGACAGTCAATGGGGGTATAAGAATGTTCTGGGCAGAGAGAGCAGTATGGGAAGCTGTGTGAAGCCTGTGTGGAATAGAGCACTGGAGGGAGGAGAAGAGACTGGAGGGTCAATGTAACCACATGGGTGGGTCTACTCAGATGGAAGGGTCCCTGCATCTGTCTATATCTGTACTTGTTTCCTGTGTGAATGCGACAGAGCATGCTGGGTCAGAAATATTGTCCTCAAGAATTAAAATGGCAGAGTCAGAGAGACAGTATAGTGGTATGCGCTAGCCTGGCACAAGAAAACCCAGATTCCCTCCCTGGCATCCCATTTAGTCACACACCCCCCCCCCCATGTACTAATAGTACATGATCCCTGAATGCAGGTCCAGGAGTAAGTACTGAGCATCAACAGGTATGGCCCAAACGCTGAAAAGAAACATTAGAATAGCAGCTGTGGAAGTAGTAGAAGCTGTTAAAATAGTATAAGGCTTACCTAGCCATGTGGGAGGTCTTGAGTTTGATTCCCAGCATGACATGGCCCTAAGTACCACCACATATTGCCCTGGCAATGCCGAGCACTGAATCTTCAGGCCTATCTTTTGTGGAACCAGAACCATTTCCCAACACTGAGGGGCCTAGAGTTCAGCTCCACGGTGAAGACAACTGGCCTGCAAGGTGGAGTTCTATAATTTCAGACACAAGTAGCCCCTTGCCTCTCCCTCTAAGCCTCTTGGCTGCCTGTTCCCTCTGAGCACCAGCCTCCTCCTGGAAGCCCACCCTAATTCTGAGTTGAACAAAGAGCTGCTCCTTCTTTTGATTCCTTTTGGATATCCTGTTAGGAATTTCCCTACCTGGCCACCCTGATGGACATTCTGATAGACATTTCTGGGATGGAGATGCCTCTGAGTACTGAGGCCATTTTAAGGCACATTATCATTTATTCATTTATTTGATGGATCTCAGGCATGTCACTCCCCACTTTGGAGACTCCTGAGTCAAGGGCCCAGGAAACGAAGATAAACAGAAAACCCCACCAGCCACCTAAACCCTACTTGACCCAAACAACAAAGGTCCTTCAGGCAGAGAGTCACCAGTGAACCAAGCCCCCAGGCTCAAAAGATGAGGGACAGAATGCAGCAGGAGGGATTCCAATTTGATAAAAAGCAGAACTTTCCAAAGGCAACTCATTATGGAGGATAATTTAGGCAGAAAGGGATTTTTTTCCAGGTACCTTTCTTACCCCCCCCCTTTTGCAAAGAATTATTCATTCTTGCATTCATTCATTCATGCAACAAGCACTGAATAATCCAGGTAATTGCTTCCATTTTCCACTTCATCCTGCTGGGTTGTCTGCCAGCCAGCAGGACTTGGGGTAGTGGGAGGGGATTGGGAAAAGGAGGAGTTGAAAGGGGCAAATAAGAAAAAATAAAATCATACCTGACTGGACTCTCAGCCTGTGCCCCCCGAGTAAGTTTATTCCCTCTATTACTGAGCTGACCTCACCTGTCATACGGCTTTTTTATGCTCACCCTGGCTCACAGTCCCTTTGTTCTCTGCAGGCAGTTCACAATGCTGGTGTCTAAGTACAGCACCCAGCCTGGGAGACTGAAGGAATTGGGTATAGACAACTGAACTGATGATGGTACAGAGCACCCTGCCTTCGCATCAAAAGACAGCAAGGAAATAGAAATTATTTTCCAAACAAACAAGAAGCACCAACAACAACCTTCTTACCAAATGGTTCATTAAAATCTTATTAAAATTCTGTGCTGAGTGCTGGCAAAGAAGAAGTCAGGAAGAGGCTAGGGAGGAAATGAGGAGGATGGAGGGTTCCCACATGGGAACACCTGCTGGGGGCATCTGTCCATACAGGGTCAAGGTGGGGAGGAAGAGAAGAGGGGGAAGAGGCACAGAAGAAGGCCGAAGGGAAGCTGGTGGATATTGACCCTGTTCCTGAACAGAGAAAGCAACAAGGCTGAAGACAGAGCTGACTTTGACAGCAAGTAAATGGCCAGGTTAGACCCTTGACTCCTGAGCACTGCAGTTTCTAAACATATTGAGTGTCAGAACCTGGGTTCTTTCCTCAGCTCTCTGGCTAGGCTGCACACTCAGGAAAGGGAGCTGAGGATCATATCTTGAATTCTTGCAGGTTCCTTGGTAGTCCTTAGAGGGCATTATTGACAGGATCACTGATTGCTTATCTTTACTGCCTGTGTGGAAGGCTAGATAGCTACAGGCTAGAGCTCATGTCTAGAAAAGTCAGAGAGAAGAGAGGAAAAGAGTCACCAGAGAGTGAGCATGGTGGTAAGATTTCTTTGGGGTGGTGGTGGTGGTGGTGTCCATATCTATTTTTTGTAATAAAATATTTACTTAAGCACCATGATTACAAGCATGATTGTAGTTGGGTTTCAGTCAGAAATAGAACACCCTTCCTTCACCAGTGCAACATTCCCACTGCCAAATTTCTAAAGCAGACCATTTCTCTAGGATACTGTTGCTTTGCTCATTCAGAACATCAGGCAGGATGGCAGTGGATAACCCTTTCTCTCTGGTACTATCATGTCCTCATCCATACTCAGGGCAGATATGAGGTTTCTTTCTCCTTTGTACTGTGCATGTGGATCATTTCACACAAGACAGCAAATTCCTACCTCTTGCTTCAACATACAGCCCATGGCAACTGGTATACTGGTAGGGAGGCACATCTTGGGGGTAAAATTCATGACTCTCGGGGTCTTGATGCTCAGGGCACCAAGTCTCACTAGGGATCTAGTATGAAGAATTCATCTGTCACAGACAGCACCCCCTCCCAGCAAGGGCCTGGAAAATTCTCAGTTCTTGCTAGGATATTCCAAAGTGGCCTTAACTCTGCTGCCCAGCCAGTACCATCTACAGAATGGATTTCAATAAAGCTCTTTCTCTGCCACCAAGTTTATAACACATCCCCACCTACTGGTCTTAAACATTAACAAGGCTGTGCTGTGGCATAGGGCTTCATGCAGCTGGGAGAAAGAAGGTATGTGAAAGGCAGCAAGCAAAGGAAAGAGAGCCCTTACATGGGGCTTGTGAACCCAGCAAGTTGGGAAAGTGCATGGACAAAGCCTGCAAGAGAAACTGGAGGTTCCAGGTTAGAGCCACAGTGGTGGGGAGATTTACATCTGAGATCAAACCTCAGAGCACTGAAGATATTATCTTCTCACTTGTGTCAAAACACACTAATCCAGGCATACATATCCCAGAGGTGTCACCCAAACGGCATGGCACAACCTTGTCTTGGCACTCTTCCGAGTGTCCCTCCTCCTTCCTTCACCTTCCCTTTCTATTCCATGACCCAGTCCTCCTTTGCAACAGTCACTGGGCACCCTCCACCCACAAGACTCTTCCTTCTCTGTTCATTTCTTCTGAGTACCTACAAGGGCTCACAGGCTAGAGAGGAGGGCAAAAAGACTAAAAAATCATAAATCCTTCTCAGAAGCAAAGCATGTGGGGGAGAAGAAAGGGTTCACATGTAAACAGAGCTTCTATCCTTCACTCACATTCACCATGATCTGTGAGGAGTGCTGGAAAAGCAGCACGAAAGGGCATGGTAGTACTGAAAAAAGAAAGCTTGGTGGCTTCTTTTGGAGTGTGGGGGTATTCTGGCAAGAAGCCAGGACATAACTAGATAGACTCCCTGGAGGAGGTGATGTTGGATTTCTGGAGGCAAGATATTCTGGATGGAGGAGTTGCAAAATGCAGAACAATGAAGGTGAGAAGAGCAACACCTCCCCTTGCACTTAAAAGATGGAAGGTGGGCAGAACCTTGGGAGTAGAGATGTGGACTGAGAAAACATAAAGAAAGGCGGTGCTGTGGGCTAGATACATGAATCTGAAATGCAGTGAAAGTTCATGAAGGTTTATGAGCTGAAGACAGACAGAAACAGTTCCCCTACAAAGAGTTAACCAACTCCTATCTTTCCAAAACTCGAATGTGGAGCACGAAGACTTCCCAAAGATCAACTGCTAAAAAAAGGCCTTGGAGGATTCTTATGGGGAGAGAGGCCTTGCAAGAGGAGGGTTGAGACTGGCCACAGCCATACTGGGCTTTAAGTGATGTCTGGGCACTCCTCACCCCTGGCACTGCTCTGCAGTCCTGGCAGGCTATGAGACAGGGAGGGATGGGCCAAAGGCCACAGGGCTTGTAGAAGATGGGAACCCAAGGGAGGCTTCCAAGGTCACTCTGCTGAGGTCAGGCTCTTTAGCTCCTGCTCTGTGTGGGCAGAACCTGGGCTACTAAGTAAGCACTTGCCAAGCACAGCTTGCAGCATCTTACCCACATCCCACAGCAATTTTAAAGAGCCTGCAAGTAACCAATGAGAGTTGGCCTGGAGGCAGACTAAATCCCCATATAGAGAAGAGGAATTTGTGTGGAAAAGGAAGGTTCAGGAAAGACAGGGTTTGGGAAGAAAGAACTTCTGATTTTGGCCTTACTCATCTGACTCCCCCAGTTGCAACCCAGTCTCGAACATCCGAGGAAGGAGAGACAGAGGCATAGGACAGTGAAGTGACTTCAGACTCCAAGGAAATCAGGAAGTTTATCAGGAGGGGAAATGTCTACTCAGGCCCCATCCCATATTCTCAGGATGCTTCACTCTGTCTCCAGCCTGCTCTGGGCTCTGCCAACAGTATGGGCACTATGATAGGTGTTCATGTATGATGGGCAGAGAATATGTACCCAAATTCTGTCACTATTCCTTCTCCCAGAGCAAAGAGAAGTCAGACATCCAATGATAAAGGAGACTGAGGGCTTAGCTTCCAAGAGAAGGACCAGGCCCTTAAGCTGGCCCAGGGCCAGGCCGGAGGCCTGGCAGATGGGTGGGGGAAGTTTTCCAGCCCTAAGCCCAGGGTGCAGGAAGGAACATTGGAAGCAAACAAGAACCTCTATGCTGCCCAGCACTGGGCTGTGGACTTGGGAAGGAACAATACCACGTCCCAAAGATCAGCTGTTTAAGAAAGCAGCTGGATGCTTCAAGGATGCTCATGGAGAGAGAGGCCTTGTAAGAGGAGGACTGAGACCAACCACAGCCACGCTGGACCCTGAGCGGTATCTGGGCACTCTTCACCCCTGGAACTGCTCTGTAGGCAGTCCTGGGTAGAAGGAAAGAACCAGACCTGAGCTGCTACTGGCCCC
The DNA here is from genome assembly GCA_004027635.1 of Crocidura indochinensis. Lineage (NCBI taxonomy): Eukaryota > Metazoa > Chordata > Mammalia > Eulipotyphla > Soricidae > Crocidura > Crocidura indochinensis. Next base: position 292 of record PVKC010032210.1, on the reverse strand, counting down.
AAGTTCTTGCTCTCTAGAGAGCCCCAGCAGAGCAGCCTTGTGGCTCCCTATAGATCCGAAGAGCCCACCTCCCTAGAGTCCCCATCCCAGTGTTGCACACCCTGATTCCAAGTGCACACGCTGCAGCCTCTCCCTGCCCTGCCCACTTGTCAGGGCTATCTGATGAACTGAATGTACTCACATTCCAAGCCCAGGGTCTAGGAAAAGCCTGCACCACACCCAGCCCTGGACCCAGGACCCCAGATTCTCCACCTTTATAAATAAAGTATTCCTGCCTTTATTCTTTCCGCAC
>PVKC010032209.1:0-14319 GCA_004027635.1 Crocidura indochinensis | reverse complement strand
GTAAGGAAGGAGGAAGGAAGGAAAGAGGAGGAAGGAAGGAGAGAGGGAGGGAAGGGGGAGGGAAGGATGGAGGTGGAAGGAAAGAAGGGAGGGAGGGGGAGGCGGGAAGGAAGGGAGAAGGAAGGAAAGAAGGAAGGGAGGGAGGGAGGAGGGAAGGAAGGAAGGAAGGAAGGAAGGAAGGAAGGAAGGAAGGAAGGAAGGAAGGAAGGAAGGAAGGAAGGAAGGAAGGAAGGAAGATACAATGGAAATATACATGTCTACTTTAAGCCTTTTGAAATAGTCTGGGGTGTGGAATAAAATTCAGGCCACGGTTTCAACCTGCAACGTGGTCTTGTGGAATCTGACAAATGGCTCACGTAAGTCATGGATCAGGTAATGTCCTTGAGTTTAGGGTCTCTCAAGAGATGAATCTGGTAACAAGCAGCAGTCCACAGTGAAGAAAGGTGGGAGAATATGGGGTGCAGAGAGAGAATCAGCAGCAGTGGTGGTGGAAACTAGATCTTTTATACAAGTATTTTAAGTTCCCCAAATCTATATTTTCTTGTTTATAAAGCATGGCTTGGACTATCCTAAATTATTATCATTTTTATATAAACTTTAGAGTTAATTTATAATTTTTATCCAAAAAGAAACTCAGACAAAAATGTTATTGCACTAACTGTAAAATTCCATTTGCAGAACTGGCATTTTAACTACATGGGTTTTCTATTCATAAACAATTTAATTGTTCTCCATTTATTTAGTTCTTTAATTTCAGTAGTATATTTATAGTTGCGAATAAATAAGCAATTTGTCATATTTTTTCTTCTTAACCCTAAGGACTTACATTTTGTATATTGTTGAAGGAGAACTTTATTTTATTTTATTTTATTTGGGTTTTTTTGGGCCACACCCAGCGACTCTCAGGGGTTACTCCTGTCTATCAGCTCAGATATAACTCCTGGATTGGGGGACCATATGGGACACCGGGGATCAAACTAAAGTCAGTCCTGGATGAGCCACCAGCAAGGCAAGCACCCTACCACTGTACTATCACTCTGACCCTAGAACTTTATTTTTAATTTTTACCTTTTGTTGCTATTAGATATAAATAGTATCAATTGTTAAATACTGACTAGACTGCTATCTTCATTAATTCACTGGTTTATTATTGTAGGTATTCTTAGCTTATATATTTTTTCAGAATCTTTGAAACATTTTATCAATTGTTTGATAAAATGACAAACGCCGTTGCCTTTTTTTTAAAATTTACATTAGTGCATATGATGCATTGATTCTAAAAGCTAGGATTGTCGGAAAAAATGCTGTATATAAATCTATAAATCCGAGCTGGGGTAGGTGGTGGGTGGGTAGAGGAGAGATTTCCTGTGGGAAGGCATGGTATTGGAACATTGTACCCCTCAGGAAACCTTATTATCCACAATACTACAAATCACAGTGCCTCAAATTCAAGACAAAAGAAATTATGAGGGCAAATGCCTTTGACTTTTCTCAGTCCATCAAACAGTCAATCTTTCCCCATGGAATATAATTTAAGTGGAGGTTTTTCCATGCATACTCTTTGTCTCATAAAGAAATTCCCTGCTATTTCTAATTTGCTCAGAGTTTTCACAATGAAGAATTTTGCTTTTTTTATACACAGAAGATTTGATTTTGCTACTATTTTATTAAGGATTCTTTCATCTCTGTTCATGCAGGATACCAATGGACACCTTCTTTTCTTGTAATGATTTTATATATAACATGTTGTCATATCGATATTGATTTTATAAGAAATTGAAATGCAACCCCCTTCTTTTATTTTTGGAAAGATCTTGTGTTGGACTAGAATTTTTCTGACCTATAAAGTATATATTCCCAAAGTATTCTTTGGAGGAAGACTCCATTACCAAAAAAACTTGAAATATACTGATTTTATATATGTTATTAAATCTAAAACCATAGTGTACACATCATATTTTGGGGGGTTTTTTGGGGGGGGAAATCACATGATGGCGCTCAGAGGTCCTGGCTCTGTGCTCAGAAATCGCTCCTGGCAGGCTCAAGGAACCATGAGATGGAATGCTGGAACTCGAACCACCACTCATCCTGGATCAGCTGCAATACAAGGCAAACACACAACCACTGTGCTATCTCTCCAGCCTGTCATCATATTTTTTAATTCTCTAAACAGTGTAGAATTCATGGTGGTACATATCTCTCTCTTTCTCTCTCTCTTTCTCTCTCTCTCAAAATATTTGTCCTGTGTATCTTATCTTTAAAATACACCAAACCCAAAAGTCAACAACAACATAATCAATACCCCAATATGCAATAAGCTATACATAGAGGGGAAAAGTTACATTAGCACTCTGGAGGCAAAGGAGGAAGATATGGGACGCATTCTGGGAAAAGGGGTGAAGGGAGGAGGACCCTGGTGGTGGAAATAGCCCTGATTCATTGTCACTATGTACCTTAAATATTACTGTGAAAAATTTGTTATTCACTTTGATCACAATAAAAATTATTTTTTTAAAAAATAGCCATTTAGCAAGTATAGGGCGTTTTGTCTTGCACGAACTGATCTAGGACAGACCACGTTCAATCTCCCAGCGTCCCATATGGCCCCCCAAGCCAGAAGCGATTTCTGAGAACATAGCCAGGAGCATAGCTCAGGTGACCCTGAGCATCACCAGGTGTGGCCCAAAAATAGACAAACAAACAAAAGATATAAAAATAAAAATAACCATTTAGTGAGTGTGGAATTACTGCTCCCACCTTAACCAATATTCATGTTCCACCCCAGAGTGTCATCTGGTGATGGGATTATTGGATTATTCCCTTCCTCTCCCACGATGTGGCCTAGTTCATGTGAATAAAAACACATGTTTGAGGAAGGCAGGCGCTCATTTCTTTGGTCTTCCTCCACTGAGCTGTTTGCCTTTTTAGGAGCAGAAAGCTTGAATGGTGGGATTCCTGGCCTGAGTGTTGGATTTTCTGAACCTGTTCTTGTACCTCTTCATTGTGTGAATTATTTCCTGCATCAATGTTTGCTTCCAGGCCCTCATCTCACCAGATCTTCTTTTCTGGAGCCTGGGGCTATGGTTACAAGTGAGGGCCAGAGAAATAATATAGAAGATAACGTGCTTGCCTTTCTTGTAACCCAAACCCCAAAGCAATGATAATTGAGCACAGAGTCAGGAGTAAACCCTGAGCAACACTGGTTGTGACTCCAAAACTAAAAGCAGAAAATGAAAGAATTCGTTTTCTATTTCTGCTCTAGCAGCTGCCACAATAGTGATTTAAATCACACAATTTCATTATCTTATACTTTTGCATATCAAAAACTGAACACAGAATTTATTAGACTAGACAAGGTATAAAGGATCCCTTTCCTTACTCATTCGGATCATTGACAAGATCAACATTAATTGACCTGAGATCCCTACCAACTTGCTGCCTTTTAGCTGAGGTTCATAGTTGGATACCTTCTCCAATCTTCAAAGCCAGTGATGGCAGTAAAGTCCTTCTCACATGTCGAATTTCCTTCCTTTTTAAATTGTCCCTTGAACCCAGTTGGGAAAGTCTCTGCTCTGAGAGATTCTAGTTTTCTAGTTATCAATCTTGGCACAATTTTCTATGATAGTTAAGGAATTACAATATATATCCTGAAGTTCCTGTGGTTGATACCTGCATAGTCTAATAAGCCATCTATTTTTGTATATTTGTCATTCATATCTACATTACAGATACATACATTATAAACTCATTAGCCAGTTTTTGGATTTTATCCCCCATTTTAAAAGAAATTGAGAGGAGAAAAATTTGTTTTCATCGTAGGAACACTTTCTTTTTTATCCTGAAATTTTCCTACCTTGATGCTCTCATAGTGATTATATGAATATCTTTAGATTTTATTTTATTTAAAAAAAAATATATATATATATTGAGGTTTTGGGCCACACCAGGGGTTTTGAGCCATGCTCAGGGCTTACTCCTGGCTATGCCATCAGAAATAGCCCTGGGCTTGGGGGACCATATGGAATACCAGTGGATCAAACCGCGGTCCTTCCTGGGTCAGCTGCATTCAAGGCAAACGTCCTACCACTGTGCCATCTACTCCAGCCCCAGATTTTATTTTTTAAATAATTTTACTAAGCAGAATTTTTTATTGACAGCTTTTTATTTATTTTGCTATTCTGGTATCTTTTCCTGTTCTGGTATCTTTTGGGCATTATTTCTTAGAACTCAATACTTTAAGCATTTTTCACCTACTAATAATATGAATATTTCTGTGCTGAGCTCATGATGGTCATCATAGAACTTTAAATAGATTTTTTAAGGAATGGTTTTATTTTAGTTTTGTTGAACTGAACTGTGGCTATTCTAATTCAGTATGTTTTACAGTATTTTACACTAGTAACATAATTCAATATGTTATAGTTTGGAAGGAGATTCTGTTATTATTTGTTCCAAAAAAATCTTCTCCAGCTTGTTTTAATTCTTTCTTTAATTGCATATTTGATAACTGATTTGTTCTCCCACACACCTCTCTTTCTCTATTCATTTTCTTTCTATTGTTTTTTTTTTCTCTCTACTGGGTGAGCTAGGTCATTTGTACTTATGTTTTTGGATATATTGCTCTCCCAGCTCTATTTTATTCTCAATTCCAATCTAATGCATTTAATTTTTCAATCAGATTTATATTTTAATAGATTTATTTCCTTTTTTGAATGTTTTTTTTTTATCCTTTGACATCCTGTTTTCTTTTTTACTGAACATATTCTAATTGATGCATTAAGCTTTGTGTATGCTACTAGCACTGGGTGTTGGCTTCCCTTGTCTATCTTTGTTCCTGTTTTGGGGCCTCACATGTATCTTGTAATTTGGGAGTTTTAATTGGAGAAATAGATCACATCTTAAGTAGATAGTAATTGTGACAGTAGATTCGATAGTGCTCTGAAATGTGTTGCTCTTTTAGTCCATTAATTGATTAATCTACCTGATCTTAAGCTGTAATAGTCTTCTCCAGTATCCAGTTACTGGTAACTTTGCTCAGTGTTTATGGCTTTCATATTCTACTTTTGTTATTCTGGCATCCTGGAAGTCTTTCCTGTGCCCGCATAATTTGACAACTTGGGAATCTGGCAAAGAATTTGCTTCATATTTTTGGCCTCGCCATTTCTGTGGTTTCTTTGCTTCTAAGAATTTTGCTTCTAAATCTGGCTTCCATGGCATATCCTTAAGATCTCACTTCTGACATTTCCAATCCCTGGGGCTTTCAGCTTTCTGCTATCTATGTTTCATGCAACTCGAAAAATATATTCAGCTTAAAAAGCAGCAAAATTCTCGATCTGGCCCCATGCATCTTTCATCTTTCAAGGCTCGTCCTCTCATAACCTTTTCCTGCTTTCTTGTAAGGCCCTATGGAATTTCCCTTCACGATACATGGTGTCTCTGCCAGCTAGACCAGAGCCTTTTGGTTTCATGCTTTTGAAATGGTCTTGTTGTCAGGATTTCTTCTTCTTTATATTTCCATTGTGTTCCCAGCCCTGATCTCTGTTTTTCTGCAGCTCTCAGCTGACACATCTGCATTCCCACCACCATTTTCTTCCATCCTGATCATAGAAGTTGGGAAATGCCCCCATAATTATTATCCTTAATTATGTGTTTTTACCCAGAAAGAGCCTCCACCAGATGTTTATCTCCTCTTCAATACGCCAATGTCTTGTAGCTATTATAGTCTGGTTACATTTTATACAATTTTTTGTAGGTATTTTTTTCCCCTGTGAAACAGTATACAGGACCACTTAACTCAACTGTTAGCACAGGACATTTCTCAAGTAGACATTTTTATGTTTTTTTTCTGTCTCAGGGACTATTTGTAAAGTAACAGATAAACTCATGCACAGACATTATAAGCGATGAACATAAGGATAGTCTCATCTGCGAAGCAGACAGTTCATTTCTGGGTCATCCACCCTCCATCTTAAAGTTGGCTTCAAACAGTAGCTAAAAGAAAAAAAATCAAATATCTCTGCAAGAGATTGGCAAAAGTAGTACTCTTTGTTGATCTTCTGCCCAAAATAAACAGTACTGACTAGAAAATATGAATAAAAATTTACATTTAGGTAAGAAATTATTTATCTCTCCTATTCTAAATCATATTCTAAATCTCCACCACTTCAAATTTTGGGCACTCATATGGGTTGAAGCGTGACTCCATCCAAAAAAAATGAAATAAAAATCAACAGACCTGGGTGATTGTACAGGTAGTGATCTTACCTTGCACAAAGCCAACCCTGTTTTAAATCTTAACATTCCATATATTCCTCAGGTATGACTCTAATAGAATCACAAAGAGAGGGGCCCTGGAGATAGCATGGAGGTAAGGCATTTGCCTTTCATGCAAAAGGTCACCGGTTTGAATCCCAGTGCCCCATATGGTCCCCCGTGCCTGCCAGGAGCAATTTCTGAGCATGGAGCCAGGAATAACCCCTGAGCACTGCCGGGTGTGACCCAAAAACCAAAACCAAGCAAACAAACAAAAGAATCACAATGAGAGAACTAGTAGAACAAAAGATTCAGATTCTGTAGACACAAGTTGGCAAATTTTTCTCTGTAAAGAGCTTAGTAGGTAAGCATTTTTAGGATTTGCAGGTCCTAACTATGTGAAAAGAATTCAGAACTATGCTGGGGATGAAGGAAAAAAGATCTGTCACTGTTGACACCCTGAGAATAAACAGACAAGGCTGTGTCTCAATAAAACTTTATTCATGGATGCTATGGTTCAAACACTGCAATTTCTTTTTTTTTTTTTTTTTTTTTGGTTTTTGGGCCACACCTGGTGACGCTCAGGGGTTACTCCTGGCTATGCGCTCAGAAGTCGCTCCTGGCTTGGGGGACCATATGGGACACCGGGGGATCAAACCGTGGTCCATCCTAGGCTAGCGCAGACAAAGCAGGCACCTTACCTCTAGCACCACCGCCCGGTCCCAAACACTGCAATTTTTTTATAATTTTGTAAATGTTTGCTTCTGAGTCACTTGAGCACCTGATTCCTCTGAAGGTAGTATTCCTCAGTGCTGAGTCTGGGTTCTGCTGTAAACTTCCCTTCCCCTCCCCTTTCCCTCCCCTCCCTTCTCCTCCCTTCCCTTCCCCTCCCTTCTCTCCCTTTTCTCCTCCCTATCCTTCCCTTCCTTCCCCTCCCTTCCCTTCCCCTCCACTTCCTTCCCTACCCTTTCCCCTGCCTTTTCCCTTCCTCTTTCCATTCCCCTTCCTTTCCCCTCAAATCTAGTAATACTAATGGTGTGGCCAACATGTATTTATTAAGAATTCAGTGATGTTTTGAGACAAAACAATAATTTCATTTAAATAATTTTACCATAAAAAGATGAATCTCAGGAAATCTATTTTAATAAGTATTACTTTTATTTAATTTCTGCAATGGCCAACTATAACATCTGCTGCAAGATTTCAATTCTATCACACATTCTGGAAAGGGCAAGAGTGTGGATTCAGTGGATAGATCAATGGCTGCCATGTTTTGCAAGAGAAACAGTGATTTGGAATATCAGAGGACTATTATGGCAGTGAAATAAAACACTTCATAAAGCATGACAATGGAAGATCCATGTAATTACACATTTATGCACATCCATAACAAGATGGATAGCAGCAAGAGTGGCCTCTGTGGTGAATGCAGGAAGCCAATGATGTTGATGACATGTGCTTTGGGGGTAAAATAGGAAGATATTGAAAATCGTTGTCCCCTTTCCTGAACCTAAAACTGCTCTTAAATATGTCTTTTGGATAATGACAGGACAGTGAAAATGACCTCAGGTGCTGCCTCTGATCTGAAGGGTTTTTGTGTGACTGCAGTAACATTGTGTGGACCCACAAATGGGTTTCTGGTTTCCCCAAGTCTCATTCACAGATAAATGAAGTAGAAAAAAATACCTGGTGGACATGCAGACAGCCAAAGTTTAGGAGTTAGCTTGACTTAAAAAGCTCATCACTTGGGGCCGAAGAGATAGCACAGTGGCGTTTGCCTTGCAAGCAGCCGATCCAGGACCTAAGGTAGTTGGTTCGAATCCCGGTGTCCCATATGGTCCCTGTGCCTGCCAGAAGTTATTTCTGAGCAGATAGCCAGGAGTAACCCCTGAGCACCGCCAGGTGTGGCCCCAAAACAAAAACAAAAAAAAAACAAAAAACAAAAAAAGCTCATCACTTACATCATTACTCCTAATCCACAAAACTTCCTGGCTAGGTAATTTTATAGACAGGATTGCCAGTAAATAATATTACTATTAAACAGTAAATATGGCTCTCAAACCCACAGGCTAGTCTCTGCTCTTAAGCTGGGAAGTCTGTGATGTTTTTAGGAGGTGGGGAAAATTAAAGGAAAGAAGAGTGTGCAAAGAACAAGGGAAGAAGATGAAATGGGGAACATTCGAAACAGAAAATGTCCTTCAGCTACAAAGTAGTTATCGCGTAGCCCTTGACAGAGTTTGTCAACCACTGAACTGTAGGACTTTTTTTTTTATCTGTTTTTATCTCCATAGTGTGGAATGTTTACATTTCTTATGCTGTCTTGGTAAAAAATATTAATAGCTGTTCTTCCAGGCAAGTCAATTTTGTATAATAAGGTGGGTATTTCTGTCCCAAGGATATCTGTAATGCAATCTAATGATGTAGATATAAGATGTTTTCAGTTGTTGTTTTTATTCTGACTCTCTATGGTTAATTTAGTACCAAACATCAATTAAAAATACCACTTGGGGGCCAGGAATATAGGAAAACAAATAAGATGCTTTGCCTTGCATGTGACCATCATGGGTTTGATCCCCTGTGCCTGATATGGTCCCCCAAGCACTACTAGTAGGGATCCTTGATGCTAAAGACCTGTGCCAACGCTGACCTTAAACAAGTATGGTCCAAGCACTGCTCCCCAAAGATATCTGTATCACTGATATACCAGTCTCCACATGGGAAATTCTTTTGCATTCTCTTCAAGGAAAAAGATAGATATTCATTTGTTCTTTTGCCCAGAAGGTAGATTATGTTCTGAGGCACATTAATGATTGATCCTACTTGTGTCAACAGATAAACCAGTGCCCAAACAGGAAACCTAGAAATACCAGGACTAATTACTTTTCACCCACACTCTAAATGTCTATCCCCAGGAGCAGAAATCTGACTAGTATCTAACTGCAATTATTTATTGAAGCATATAATTCTACTTATATTTTTATCATAAAGAATATTATGCATTTGTTATGTTTGGTTTGTGCCTACTGAGATCCAGCCATTTATAGAAAATTCCTCCTTCAGAAGGAAGAGTCTGTTACATACATTTCTCTTTATAACATATAATGCAGGGGGGTCATTCTTTCTTTAATGAATTTTAGACTCAAAAAAGTATCAGCTGGTTAGGGCTAGCATGGAGATAGGACATTTGCCTTGCATGCAGAAGGATGGTGATTCGAATCCTGGCATCCCATATGATCCTCCGAGCATGCCAGGAGCTATTTCTGAGCATAGAGCCAGAAGTAATCCCTGAGCGCTGCCGGGTGTGACCCAAAAACCAAAAACCAAAATGAAATAAAAACAAAAAACAAAAACAAAAGAAGTATCTAGTTGAAAAGATAAATCCCCATTCCCCTTGCCAAAATCTAAAAATAGTCATTAAAAGGATATAGGATTTGGATACTGTGAAGATTGTATATGAGCCAATTCAGAGTAAATTATGACATCCAATGGCAAAAGTGGTTACAGTCTGTGGTCTGTCACCAAGAGAAGCTAGAAACTTACAGACACACTGGATCATGTCTTTTCTTAACACTCATCCACCATCCTTCCTAGCTGGGACATTGCAGTGCAAAAACATTGATCAACAAGTAGAAATTACTTGCACATTTACTCTGGTTTGGGAGCAATAAGACAGAATAAAGGAAGGTTAACAGAAGCTGGTTTTGTGTGGGTTGGATTGTTGAAAATGGATGGATTCTGTAAACTCTGAGTTCATGATCCTCATAGGCGAGTCTCTGTAGCAGCTTTGATGTCTATTTGACATCATGTCCTTTTCTCACAAGTGAGCACTGCCCTTACTAGCAAAATAGTAGAACTAGTAGAAGTCAAGGTAGGCATGTTCTCTGCAGTCCTCTCTGTCTCTATTTGAGCCAGACCAGCTGATTGCATCCCCTTATCATCTCCTGAAATGGGCTTGTGTGTGTCCCTGAGACTCCACCATCCTTGAATTCTCACCACTGAAAGCATGTTCTGCACTGACTCCTCTCAGGTGGGTCCATGGGGTGGGATGAATGAGGGCTTTAAAGCCCACCTAATCTTTTGTCCTACATAGATATACCACAAAGTTGGAACAAGTTGTTTAGTATCTCCAAGCTTCAGTTTATTCCCCTGGAAAATGGTACCCATCATACCTTCCTCAGTGATCCATTATGTGGGTCAAACGCTGAGTTGTACAGTCAAGTAAAATTATGATCCCTTCATAAGTGAGAAATAGCATTATTATTTACAATTTAACCCAGTTAAGATTTTTATGCAAAATCCATCTCATAGCAGTACATTAGACACTTAGTCAAGTATTATCTAGATTGATATATAAATGAGTTGGTTTATTTATTACCCATAATTCCTGGATTTTTGAATCTTTGTGGACTCTGAAACATGCCTTATTTAAAAATCTGAGTTCTCTTTATATTAGGTAATTTAGTGTTGCTTAATCTATTTAGAAGGACCTTTTCACCAAGGGAAAATATTTCTGTAAACCCCCTTTAAGAAAGTCAAAAAGAACAGAAGCACTGGCTGATGCTCAAATCTTAACCCAATAGGCAATAAGTAATTTCTGGAGGCCTTCAGATCTTTGCAAGTACTTTTATCCCTGAATTTAGCTCAATAATAAGATTCAAGAGAATCGGTCTCTCTGGTTTTGTCTGTCTCTCTCGTGTCTTTCTCTCTCTGTCTCTATCTCTCCTTCCTCCTCTCCCAAACACTAGAGCCAGCCTAGCACTCCTGTTGCGAATAATACAGATCAGTGCAGTGACACAGTTGATATTAGTGTCAGTGGAGTTTCAGATGATATAGTCATATTTGAACAAGCATATTCAGGGAGCCTGATATGTTTTCCTTCGAGAGTCACTGTGATAAAGGACAAGACACTCTCAGAATTCCTAACACCCAAATTGAAGGGAGCAGAAGACTCACGCTGCATGAAACTGAACTACCTCCAAAGGAAAATTAGAAGAATCAACTGAACTCAAATTTTACTTTGTAATCAAAATTCAGAGAAGGACTTTACCTTTCCATAAATAGTTCTTTTAAGAACTGTCCAAAAAATTCCTTTAGCTCATTTTTTATCTCTAAATGCCCCCAGTATTTATTATTTTTGGACTTCAATATACTTCAGAGTCAAGTGGAACAGCATTCCCAAATTTCTACCTGACATTCATTTAATCACTTCCTTGAGTTCAGTAATCACCTTTTTCCTTGACTCTGCAGTAACCACGTCATTCATCTTCAGCACATCAAACCATTAATGTTCTTTATATCACTGACTTTTTTTTATTTTCCAGTTTGTTTAAATGTTATTTTTGTATTAGGTGTTTTTTGCATCTAAAACTTTCTCTGTGAACGCAAGATTTTTATCTTATGTCAGGTCTCTGAACATTTTGACTATCACATGGACTTATGAAATGAAAAATGAACAAAGAAACGATTTGAGTCTTTGGGGTTTTGTTTGGTTTTTTGGGGGGTAGGGGTTTGGGGGGTTTTTTGGTCACACCCAGCAGCACTCAGGGGTTATTGCGGGCTCTACGCTCAGAAATCGCTCCTGGCATGCTCAGGGTACCTTATGGGTTGCTGGGATTAGAACCACCAACCTTCTACATGCAAGGCAAATGCCTTACCTCCATTCTATCTCTCCAGCCCCTGAGTCTCCATTTTAAACTCAACCTAAAGATACTTCTTTGGAGAAAAGGCATTAGGAATAAACAATTCTAGTAGATATTTAACTCTGAAGACAAAGAAATCTCTTATCAAGCTCTATCTTTCTACTTTTTAGTTGGGTAATGGTAGGCTGGAATGTAGAATTCCAGTCACATACTTTGAATTGTCAGGATCATGGCCATTTGGAAGATGTATAATTGGGTTAGCAAGACTTGTAAAGAAGAAGAAGAAGGAAAACAGTATTATTCTTTTGTTTTCAAGGCTCAAAATTTTGTATAATGATTTTTCCTTTTTAATTGTAAATTGTCAACTCAATTCCATAGTATGGAGGAAATCATGCAAATGTTATGCTTCATTTTCCTTCTAATAACTCAAAATAATTATTCACTGGCAGAAACACAGGCTTAGCAGTACATGAAATAATACAGAATCAGGTCTCATTGCATATGTAGAAGGTCCAATTTAGTCAAAAGTTATTTCTAGCAATGCACGATTTTGAATCCTCAATGGCCATATTTTGAATGCTCTTAACGATTTTAAAGTTAAGAATTAAATTTTCCTATTTTAAGAAGAGATGGAGTTAGCATTATAAGAATTTTCTAAAAGTGGGTGAGTAATATTGATTTGCACATGTACTCAGAGTCTATGAAAAAAATTGCAAATGGCTTGCATAGTAAATGTCTTTGAGGAGACGATTCCATTTTTGGAAACTGTTGGCTATATTTGTACTTTTTATTGGGTGATGGAAAATTCTATTTAAAAGCATAATTGTCCTCAACTATCCCAGTGTGTTTGGTAATTTGGGGGGACCATTATGCATCATTGTCAATATAATAGGGTATGAAATTCAGCAACAGATTTATAAAATGTTGGTTTGAAAATTGGGTTTTTGTAGCACTAATGTTAGGATAAATGATAATAGAGTGGCTGCAAAGTTTCAAATCAATTTAAGAAAGTTGGGTTTGAACAGGATTAAAAAGGTGATTGGGCTGTAGGAATGTAGACAACCTTAAATATGTCAATATATCATGAATATTCAATTAGCCTTGCCACATGTACACCAAAGATCATTTGCTTTTTCAAACTACAGAATTTGCTAACAAATTCTCCATAGCGACAGCCTCTTCATGGCTAACTAAGGACAGTCCACAACCTGGCAACTGTGGTGTCTACTTGAGCTGATATGCAGTGAGGCTCATGATTCACAGAGTTAGAATCTTCATAGTCATGAAGACTGGGAAGTATGACCTAATAAGCAAAGTCCTGTCTTGTTCAGACCCTTTCTCTATTCATAACTGGTTCTTGGACTGTCCTGATATGGTAGGGCATGATCTTGGTTGTAGTATTTGAGCATGTTTATTTTGAGGGGTGCAGCATTCAGAAAATAGTCCCTGCAAATTAATTTTCTCACCTCCACCAACCAATTAGGTCCACCACAAAGAAAATTGTCTTTGGTGTACATTTAGCAAAGCCAATTGAATATTCATGACATATTGACATATTTAAGGTTGTCTATAGTCCTACAGCTAAATAACCTTTTTAATCTTGTTTAAACCCAAGTTTCTTAAATTGATTTGAAACTTTGCAGCCAAAGCCTATTATCATTTAGCCTAACATTAATGCTTAAAAAAAACCCAATTTTAAAACCAACATTTTTTTGTTATTAATGATTTTTATTTTGACCAAAGTGGATTACAAATTTTTCACAGTTGTATTTTAGGTACATAGTGACATTGAATCGGGGCATTCCCACCAGCAATGTTGTCCTCCCTCAATCCCTGTTCCCAGCATGCATCCCATTTTGCCCCTCCTTGTATTTCTGACTTCACTTTATGTAGTTGCAATGCTAGGGTCAAATTTGACATTCTTTTTTTTCTCTTTTTTTTTATTTAAACATTTTGATTACATATATGATTGTGATTAGGTTTTGGTCATGTAAAGAATACCCCCTTCACCAGTGCAACATTCCCACCACCAATGTCCCGAGTCTCCCTCCCTCCCACCCCCCCCACCTGTACACTAAACAGGCTTTCCAGTTCCCTCATTCATTCCCATGCTTATGGTAGTTCTCTGTGTAGTTATTTCTATATTTGCACTCACCACTCTTTGTGGTGAGCTTCATGAAGTGCGCTGGAAGTTTCAGCCCTCCTCTCATTGTCTCTGTTGATTGTTGTTAAAATGACTTTTATTTTCTTTAAAATCCATAGATGAGTGAGACTATTCTGCGTCTCTCTCTCTCTCCCTCTGACTTATTTCACTCAGCATGGTAGATTCCACGTACATCCATGTATAGGAAAACTTCATGACTTCATCTCTCCTGACAGCTGCATAATATTCCATTGTGTATATGTACCACAGTTTCTTTAGCCATTC